>ML256727.1:0-40365 GCA_005239495.1 Nicotiana undulata
TGCAAAATACCAAAATTCTACGATTAATAAGAGTAAATGCTCTTTAAACGAGCCTTAATCTAAGCAATATGGTATAAAATGTGCCGAAATTCTCCGGCACATCAATACACATATTCACACAATAAGTCCACATTTTTATCAAGAAAGCAGTTACCCAGGAAAGTGGTAAAATTTTCCTTAAAGGAACACGAAATATAACATTTAAATCTTTGTTTTGAAACTCATTTTCCAAGATTAATAACATTCAATAATATAACTTTATCAGGAGCACAATCAACCACGGAGGAATCAATTCTCTTTCTAAATGATTAAGAAAGGTACACCCTAGCCTTCTTAGGAAATAAATTACCAATTCAATAGCATTATCAGTCTAATATTATTGGTAGGATCACATGTACAACACGTAAGGCATGCTAGTNGTAGCTACGCACGGACTCCCGTCACCTCGTGCGTACGTATCCCCCGCAAATAATAGCATATATTAATTTAGTTCACCTATGGGGACAATTCCCCCTCACAAAGTTAGAAAGGAGACTTACCTCGCTCCAGAACTCCATAACCGGCTTCGAGGTCCTTCCGATGACTCCAATTGATGCACAACGTCCCAAAACTAGCCAAATAACGGAAAACCAATGAAAATATACTCTAATATTTGTTAACAATTCAAATTACATAAATTCCTAACTCCGCTAAGAGAATTGACCAAAATGCCCTAGGGCCCGCGGTCCCGAATCCTGAAATTTCCCGAAGATAAACTCTACCCATAGTCTTACTAACTCAAACATACAATTTACTCTAATTTTCATGCTCAAATTCGTGGAAAAAATCCAAAATACCGAATTCTAGGTTTTCTTCAAAATTCCATATTTTCCACAAATTCCCATACTCAAATCCGCACCTAGACCATGCATTTAACTTAAAAAGAGTTGGAATAACTTACCTTGTGATCCTTGACAAATCCCTCCTTGTAACGACCCGGTCGGTCGTTCCATAGAATTTGCATTATTATTGTTGTTATTGCCCACTCATAGGTTGGTTATACCGTTATTGATGTGTTAGAGTTGGTAGGCTTGAAATCAAAATGGTTGTAGTGAGAGTTTATCCACTTAGTCTTTAAAATAGCCTTAAAGTTGCAAAAGTAGACGGAGAGTTGACTTATTGGTAAACGACCTCAGAATGCATATTTAATGGCTCGGATAGCTTCGTTAGGTGATTTGGGACTTAGGAGTGTGTTCAGAATAATTTTGTGATGCCCGATGTAGAATTAGGCTTGAATTGGCGAAAGTTAGTTTTTGGTAATTTCGGTCGGCAGCGGAAAATAGGCTAGCGGGATCAGAATGGAATTCCGAAAGTTGGAACAAGTTCGTAATGTCATTTTGGATATGTCTGCAAAATTTCAGGTCAATCAGAGTTGTTTTAGACAGTTTCGGCATCGTTGGTGGATTTTAGAAATTTCAAAGTTCTTAGGCTTGAATCCGACGTAACTTTGGTGTTTTGATGTTAGTTTTGGTGTTCTGAGGGTGCAACTAAGTTTGAATGATCATATGTGATGTGTTGGTATATTTGGTTGGGGCCCCGAGGGGCTCGGGATTGATTTCGAGTGTTTAACGAAGGGTTGGACTTGGAAATTGCAGCAAAACAACTGCTAGTGCTGGTGTAACCGCACCTGCGGAAGTTTGACCGCAGGTATAGGTTCGGAGGAGCAGACAAGGTCACAGGTGCGGGGAAGGTCACAAATGCGGTTAGGGGACCTCATGTGCAGTCCCGCAGGTGCGAGTAATGGGTCATAGGTGCGGAAACCCCTGGATAGAATATAAATAAACCCTTCCGCGACCATAACCTATTTTAACACCATTTTTGAACGGGAAGAAGCCTTGAGGATATTTTAAAGAGAGGAAATCAGTGTTATTCATAGAGGTAAGTATTTTGGACCCTAAACCTCGATTATAGGTGATTAAGGAACATAATATCAGTGTTTAATTCATGAAAATCAGTAGAAAAAGATGGGGTTAGGGCTTGAGATTATGAGACCTTTAAGGGTCGATTTGAGGGGTCAAACGAGCTCCGATTTTCGCGTTATTTATATGTACGGACTCGTGAGATGACGAAGAACATTTTGGTATAAAAATTTCTGAGTTCCGAGACGCGGAACCGGGGGTCGGGTTTTGACCAATTTAGGGTTATGAGCTAAAATTGGTATTTTTCAATTGGAATTCACTCCTTAAGCATAATTTGATGATAAAAATCTGAACTTGGTAGATTTGGAGCATTCGAGAGTTGATTCGAGAGGCAAGCGTATTGCGAAATAGTTTTCGGGCTAGTTTGAGGTAAGTAATGTCTTTAAATCCTGTCCTAAAGGTATGAAACCCCGGACTCTGCACCCTTTCACGGGTTTTGGAGTGCAAAGATTGGAACTTTGGAAATATATTCCCTATTTAGCAACTATTGAGTTGCGAAACCGATTTTTAATCCTATGCTTAATAGCATTGATATATTTTGATATAATTTGGGCTGTAAGCCATATTTGGGGCCTAGTGCCGATTTGTTTACCCATTGAGGGCTGATACTACTATTTTCCTCACTGATATGTTATGATTTTCACTCAGTATTTTCTTGATAATTGTTTTGACACTCAGAGTATTTTGATACTATTTATTGAAAATGAAACATTGTTTTTGGTCGAGAACCCGGTATATTTATGGCCTGAAAGGCATGTTGAGAGTGTTTGACTGAGTGAGGTTGGGGGCTATTATTGTGAGGATGTTGTGGTATGAGAGAGGCCGAGGGCCAATATTGTGAGTGATTTATTCCATGATGTGGCTTGTTATAGCGCTTGGGATGTAGGAGCCCCTCCGGAGTCTGTACACACCCCCAGTGAGCGTAGGTACCTACTGAGTGATGCCCGCATGGATGATATTGAGTGACTGTGAGATTGCCTGATGGACTGATACTGAGTGACTGTGAGGTTGCCTGATTGGCTGATACTGATATTGTTATGAGAAATGATTATGTCCCGAGGGGCAGATTTATGAAAATTTTATTGAGTTTTTGACTACGATTCACTTCGTTTTTCAAACTGATTTTTACTGAGAGTTTTACTGAGATATATTAAAATTATACTTGTTTCAAAGGATTTCTGGAAATTGGTTTTTGAACTTATGTATTTGATGAATACTTATGGTGACTTGGTGATTTATTGGTTTTGTGAATTGGTTTATCTGTTCTGTGTGTTTCTTATTTCTCAGGCTTTGATTTACTCCCTGCATCTCTGTGTGCAGATCCAGGTATCGATTTGGAGCACTAGTCGTCCGAGTTCGTTATCAACAGCTTACGGGATTTCGAGGTAGCTGTCCAGCATCCACAACTTCTTCATTCCCCTTCCTTATTTAGTATTAATATATTATTCCTAGACTTTTTCTATGACAATAGCAGAGTTAGTTTATTTCGTAGATGCTCATGATATGTTGACTCCGGGTCTTGGGGACGGTTGTAGACTGCTAGCTTAATTATTTTGTTTAAAGATTTTGAAATTTATATGCGTGTTATGAATTGCTAAAAATACATTGAGATATTTTAAAAGAAAAATGTGAAAATTTTGAGTGTTGGCTAGCCTAATTCCACTATAGGCTCCATCACGACCGATTAGGATTTTGGGGTCTTGACAAGTTGTTATCAGAGCTCTAGGTTACATAGGACTCAACGGTCATTAGCAGGTTTAGTAGAGTCTTGCGGATCGATATGGAGACGTCTGTACTTATCTTCGAGAGGCTGCAGAACCCTTAGGAAACATTCCACAATTGAATTCTTGTCATGCGAATCCGTTTTATTTATCCAAAGCGTAACTCTTTAAATTCCTTTCATGTATTCGAATGCACACGCAAGCGCTTGGTACCAGTTATGCGTCGTCGGCTTGTGACTTCCATGGGTGAGATGTGATTGTTAGTATGTTGATAATGGACCAGTCGGAAGGACTTGAGGCTAGATTTTTGTTTGTGGCTTGAGTGTTGAGATATCATTTGGGTGAGCACATGTGTTGGGGGACTTATATGTTCGTTTGTGTCCTTATTGATGGAACTTTGTGACTAGATGACTACACAGTTAGTGTGATAAAATAGTTAGATGTATTCAGGTTGTTTGATTGTGACCAAAATGAATTGGCGGGAGATGTGGCAAGAACCATTGATTATTTGACTTCTGTATTGAGTTAGAATATGGCTTCGAGTTATGAGTATTGAAGGACCTCTCGTGTAGTTTAGTTGTGGAGTGAAGTGGGTTTTCCTGTTATGTTCTGAGTTCCTGTGATGTCTTTTGAGCTGACCAATGCCCCAGCAGCGTCTATGTATTTGATTAGCGGTGTGTTCAAGCAGTAATTGCACTCCTTTGTTATTGTATTTATTGATGGCATCCTGTCGTACTCTTGTAGCCAGGGATAGCATACTCAACAATTGATGATGGTATTACTAGGATATAGGGAGGAGAAGCTTTGTGCGAAGTTCTCCAAGTGTGAATTATTGGCTCATTCCAGTAGCATTCTTGGGACACGTGGTGTCCGGTGAAGGTATCTATGTGGTCCGACAAGTGTGAGTAGAGCTTCCAGAAGCTGAAGAATTCCTTGACCACAACCCTAGTGTTAGTAGTGCCATCAACTTCAGGTTCTTATACTGCTAAATGGGATGACTTGGGGGAAGGCAATGGTTGTGTTCTAATGTAGGAAGGTATAGTGATGGCGTGATAGCTACGATTTTCGGAAGTGTATAGGGAGATATCATTTTGAGGTTAAGCAGGCAGGGGTATTTCCTGCGGGTTGTCCTGAGGTGTGTGACCCTTATGTTTATTTGTAGTAAGTTCTCTCAATCAGTAAATGATGTATGTTGTAATTTGAGTTTAGATCGCTTGTGGGAGTTGGCATGACCGTTACAATGGTGGATGCGAGAATTGCATTTGATTTGAGTGTTAGATGGTTTGGGTCATATAAGCTTATGGAGGATTAAGTTGAACCTCACCACAGTATGGTGACAGTGATAATGTGTGGTCATCGTGAGTTATTGTTTGTCTTGTTCTTTGGCTTTGAGCCAAGTGGGGGAGTTCGTTATTGATAAGTTGATTACACGATTATGTGTTGTATTGGTTTCGGTTCGAGGTATGTTGGTGAATCAGTTATGACCTGTAGAGGTGGAGTCTGGGAATGACTCGAGTAATGGAAATTTCTTCGATACAAGTTGTAATGTACTTTACGGATAGTGGAATTCATTGAATGATGGAGTTGTACTCGTAAGTGTAGAGTGTGCAATGTATGAGTGTGCTTGTTGCTTCAAAGGTGTGGATTACTTTCCTAGTATGTGGATTGCAAGCGGGGTCAGGTCGTTCTGTTTACTTGGTTAGTGTGATTGAAATTGCGTAGAGTAAATGACGTTCGAGAATGGTTCAGGCGGATTCAAGGTTATATGTACCGATCGAGGATCTTCAAGGTGTGAGAAGGGCTAGAACTGAGATTTATGGGGAAGGTGTCAAGGCTTGTGATGTATTCGCATTATCCTGGATTTTATCCATCAGTATCAGGAAAGTGAAGGTAATGACTTAAAAATTCGCAAGAAGTCTCTTCGGGGTAAGTATTTCTAATGTGGTGCATTTGGGGATAATTGAGGGAGTATTCAGTGGCTTATGAGCCTTAGACGGTATATTTTTATGCTCGGGTTTTGTGCGGTGAGTCGAGAATGAGAATTGCGGTGTTATGGCAAGAAGAAGTATCAATTCGAAGGTAATTTAGAAGGAACTTGGATAAATAGGACAGCTTGGTAGTAGGTCGGATTGGCATGATAAGGGATATGGTTAGTTCTTTGAGTGTTTATAAGGTAATGAGTTGTTACAGGTGTCCAGATAGTTCTTGATGGTTTCTACTACGGTTAGAGATGTATATTTCTACTGGCGTGAGGGCCATGTGATGTATAGTGATTTTACTTCTAGATGGGATCAAATGGAAAGTTCTTGGCTGGTTGGGTACATAGTTGTTTGTGTCTAGGAAGGAAGCATGAAGTTCTCATATTTATCATAGGATTGCATGGCGTATGCTGTATTTTGTGTATAGTGGAGAGTGACATATGTGAGGTCACGGTTCAGTTCTTGAAAGAAGGTCAGAACTAGCAGTTTCAGATGATTAGGTAAAGGATACCACTATTGGGTGGCTGGATGAGAGTATACATTCATTAAGGACAATGTGTTTAAGGCAATGTGTTTGAATAAGGGTGCTTCATTGGTGTTACGACGCTCTCTTGTGGGATCGACTGCTGATATTCAAGGTTTCTTGGTGACACAGAGGAATTATGGGGGTATCCCTCGTGGAATGATAAAGTATTAGGGGCGTGTTATATAATTGAGTGGTGGAATTGGGATCATATATGGTAATTGGTGCGCCTCGTGGATTTTGAGACTGGGAGTTTTCATGAACAGATTATTTTTGTGGTCGTGAACTATGAGGAGGCGAGCAAAGCTAGTCAGGTGTTAGCATATGTCATGATTCAGTCATTATGAACCGTTGGAGAGTTGTCTACCTGATGTGGATGACCAGAGTTGATTTAGAATTTTTTGTAGGCCAGTGTGGGTGTGTATTCTACACTGAGTCAAAATTGTTGACTCCGAATTGCTATTGTAGAGGGATGTACCATTTGATTGTCACTAAGCTTATTCGTGTTTTGGAGTGATCTATGAGTTACCTTTCGGTGTTTCGAGGAGTTGTGATCGTTGGTTATATATGTGCATAGGGTGTAGTTCTATCGGGGCTTTATAACGAGATTTGAGTAAGGTAAGTAATTGGGTGTTGCGGGATTGAGACGTGTTGGTTATGTTCTTTCTGGTTCGGGTGGCATGGTATCGTCCGATTTCCCCATGGTTATGGCAATGCACTTTGAGTAATTGATGTCGAATTTTGCATGGTTATTGATTTTGACCAAGGTGGCTTGGAGTATGTCATGTGGTCCAGCGGCTGGATGGGATCACGCTTTGCAGCTCAGTTAGGTAGAGGTATGATCCTTGGTGTCGGATTTGTGTGATATGGTTTCATGATGTGTATCAGGCTTTTAGCATGATGTGGTAATGGCAAGATAAATGGCAGGATAGTCCTCTCGTGTGAGTCTTCTTTATTTTATAAATTGAGCTTTTGTGATGTTGTTATTGAGTGCACGAGTTGCACAAGTTATGGCTCTGGATGGTATAGTGGTATTGATGCTGATCAGACGAATAGTTACTAGTTTCTGCGTGTTCCTTTCATCATTGGCAGTATATGAAAGGGTTAGAACGAGGCTTTACTTGATAAGAGGTTATTTACCGGTATTGGGCTGTTATAAGCAACTATTGTGATTAGGAGTTATCGCCACGAGTGCTTGAGTCATGCACTGGATCATGGTATTTCATCTTGGGTTACGGATATGACTTGTTACAGTGTGCACAGACTTATTCAGTTTATAGTTGTGGGATTTTGATCTTGTAAATTGATTCAGAAGTGAAAACGTAGTTCTAAGGTTTATGGGTCAATATTGGACTACGAAATTTCAACTGTGTTGTGCTATTAGACCTATATGGGGTAAGGTGACATGGAATCACCTCCGAATATGTGCATGGTAGGTTACATAGCAATTTTTGTGGTGTTTGGAACAACTCTAGGAACGTTCGAGGACAAACGTATGTTTAAGTAGGGGAGAATGTAACGACCCGGTCGGTCGTTCCGTAGAATTATCATTATTATTGTTGTTATTGCCTTGCATAGGTTGGTTATACTGTTATTGATGTGTTAGAGTTGGTAGGTTTGAAATCAAAATGGTTGTAGTGAGTGTTTAGCCACTTAGTCTTTAAAAATAACCTTAAAGTTGGAAAAGTCAAATGAGAGTTGACTTATTGGTAAACGACCTCGGAATGCATATTTTATGGCTCGGATAGCTTCGTTAGGTGATTTGGGACTTAGGAGTGCGTTCAGAATAATTTTGTGATGCCCGATATAGAATTAGGCTTGAATTGGCGAAAGTTAGTTTTTGGTGATTTTTGGTTGGCAGTGGAAAATAGGTTATCAGGGTCCTAATGGAATTCCGGAAGTTGGAACAGGTTCGTAATGTCATTTTGGATATGTCTGCAAAATTTCAGGTCAATCGGAATTGTTTTGGACAGTTTCGGCATCGTTGGTGGATTTTAGAAATTTCAAAGTTCTTAGGCCTGAATCCGATGTGATTTTGGTGTTTTGATGTTACTTTTGGTGTTCCGAGGGTCAACTAAGTTTGAAGGATCATATGTGATGTGTTGGTATATTTGGGTGGGGTCCCGAGGGGCTCCAGATTGATTTCGGGTGTTTAACAAAGGGTTGGGCTTGGAAATTGCAGCAAAACAGCTGCTGGTGCTGATGTAACCGCACCTGCAGAAGTTTGACCACAGGTGCGGGTCCGCAAGAGCGGACAAGGTCGCAGGTGCGGGGAAGGTCGCGGGTGCGGTTAGGGGACCACAGGTGCGGTCCCGCAGGTGCGAGTAATGTGTCGCAGGTGCGGAAACCCGTGGACAGAATATAATTAAACCCTTCTGCGACCATAACCTATTTTAACACCATTTTTGAACGGGAAGAAGCCTTTGAGGCGATTTTGAAGAGAGGAAATCAGTGTTCTTCATAGAGGTAAGTGTTTTGGACCCTAAACCTCGATTATAGGTGATTAAGGAACATCATATCAGTGTTTAATTCATGAAAATCAGTAGAAAAAGATGGGGTTAGGGCTTGAGATTATGAGACCTTTAAGGGTCGATTTGAGGGGTCAAACGAACTCCGATTTTCATGTTCTTTATATGTACGGACTCGTGAGATGACGAAGAACATTTTGGTATAAAAATTTCTGAGTTCCGAGATGCGGGACCGGGGGTCGGGTTTTTACCAATTTCGGGTTTTGAGCTAAAATTGGTATTTTTCAATTGGAATTCACTCCTTAAGCATAATTTGATGATAAAAATCTGAACTTGGTAGATTTGGAGCACTCGGGAGTTGATTTGAGAGGCAAGCGTATTACGGAATAGTTTCCGGGCTAGTTTGAGGTAAGTAATGTCTTTAAATCCTGTCCTGAGGGTATGAAACCCCGGACTCTGCACCCTTTCACGGGTTTTGGAATGCAAAGATTGGAACTTTGGAAATATATTCCCTATTTAGGCAACTATTGAGTTGCGAAACTGATTTTTAAGCCTATGCTTAATAACATTGATATATTTTGATATAATTTGGCCTGTAAGCCATGTTTGGAGCCTAGTGACGATTTGTTAACCCCTTGAGGCTGATTTTACTATTTTCCTCACTGATATGTTATGATTTTTACTCAGTCTTTTCCTGATAATTGTTTTGACACTCAGAGTATTTTGATACTATTTATTGAAAATGAAACATTGTTTTTGGGTCGAGAACCCGGTATATTTATTGCCTGAAGGGCATGTTGAGAGTGTCTGACTGAGTGAGGCTGCGGACCATTATCGTGAGGGTGTTGTGATATGAGAGAGGCCGATGGCCAATATTGTGAGTGATTTATGACATGATATGGCTTGTTATAGCGCTTGGGCTGTAGGAGCCCTTTCGGAGTCTGTACACACCCCCAGTGAGCGCATGTACCTACTGAGTGATGCCCGCGGGGATGATATTGAGTGACTGTGAGATTGCCTGATGGGCTGATACTGAGTGACTGTGAGATTGCCTGATGGGCTGATACTGAGTGACTGTTAGGTTGCCTGATGGGCTGATATTGAGTGACTGTGAGGTTTCCTTATGGGCTGATACTGAGTGACTGTGAGGTTGCCTGATGGGCTAATACTGAGTAACTGTGGGGTTGCCTGATGGGCTGATACTGAGACTATTATGAGAAATGATTATGGCCCAAGGGGCAGATTTATGAAAATTTTACTGAGTTTTTTTACTACGATTCACTTTTCAAACTGATTTTTACTGAGAGTTTCACTGAGATATATTGAAATTATACTTGCTTCAAAGGATTTCTGGAAATTTGTTTTTGAACTTATGTATTTGATGAATACTTATGGTGATTTGGTGATTTACTGTTTTTGTGAATTGGTGTATCTGTGCTGTGTGTTTCTTATTTCTCAGACTGTGATTTATTTTCATTACTACTGAGTTGGCATACTCATTATTACTCCCTGCACCTCTGTGTGCCGATCCAGGTATTGATTTGGAGCAGTAGTCGTCCGAGTTCGTTATCAGCAGCTTACATGATTTCGAGGTAGCTGTCCAGCGTCCACAACTTCTTCATTTTCCTTCCTTATTTAGTAATAATATATTATTCCTAGACTTTGTCTATGACAATAGTAGAGTTAGTTTATTTCATATATGCTCATGACATGTTGACTCTGGGTCTTGGCGACGGTTGTAGACTGTTAGCTTAATTGTTTTGTTTAAAGATTTTGAAATTTATATGCATGTTATGAATTGCTGAAAATAAATTGAGATATTTGACAAGAAAAATGTGAAAATTTTGAGTGTTGGCTAGCCTAGTTCCACAATAGGTTCCATCATGACCGGTTATGATATGGGGTCGTGACACTCCTTGAAGCTCCCCACAATCGCCCATACCAAATGAAAATAGGAGAAGAAATGAAAAAATTCCCGTTTTTTAAACAGTCTGCCCAGGCTCATTTCCGCACCTGCGGTCCCCATCTCGCACCTGCGCTTCCGTAGGTGCGCCCAAACTCCCGCACCTGTGGCTTCCTCAGCTCCAACCAAAACTCGCATCTGCGGCGTCAAAGCCACACTGCGGCCAAAGCCTCGTAGGTGCGGTCACACAAGATGACAACAACTTCAGCCCTTTTTCAAACTCCAAATTTGATCATTTGACCACCCGAAATCCACCCGAGGCTCCAGGGACCCCGTCCAATTACACCAACCTGTTCCAAAACATAGTGCGGACTTGCTCGAGGCCTCAAATCACATCAAAAAACATCGAAACAACGAATCTCTCTCCAATCCAATCTTTAAGAACTTAGGAATTTCAAACTTCTACAGCCGACGTCAAAACCTATCAAATAACATCCGATTGACCCCAAATTTTTCACACAAGTCATATTCGACATTACGGACCTGATCCAACTTTCGGAATCGCATTCCAACCCCGATATCAAAATTTCCACTTCCGGTCGGATTTCTCAAAAACCTTCAAATTTCTATCTTTAACCAAATGACTTCAAAATAACCTACGGACATCCGAATTCACTTCTGATCGCGCTCTCAACTCCAGAATCTCCATACGAAGCTATTCCCAGACTCGGAATCCCAAACAGACATCAATATCACCGAAATGCGCTTCAAGACAAACTTAGGAAATTCCTAATGCTAACTTCCACAATATATGCTGAAACGCTCGCGGGTTATCTAAAACCCGATCCGGACATACGCCGTAGTCCGAAATCATCATACTAACCTGCTGGAACCTTCAGAACCTGATTCGGAGTTCGTTTACTGAGAATTCCAATCTTAGTTGATTCTTCCAACTTAAGGCTTCCAGAATGAGAATTTTCTTTCCAAATCCACCTAAACTTCCCGAATTTCAATTCCGACCATACGTACAAATCATAATACCTGAAATGAAGCTGCTCATGGTCCCAAACCGTTGAACGACGCGCTAGAGCTCAAAATGACCGGTCGGGTCATTATATTTTCTCCCACTTAAACATACGTTCATCCTCGAACATGCTAAGAACTACTCTGGAGTTATCTGAGATCACTATCTAACACCTCGTGCACCTGCCCGTGCTGCCACAACCTAGTTGAGCACATTAGCTTGATCAAATCTGAAGATATCCTCTTTTATCCATACGATAAGCTTAGAACCCAGTTCTAACACTTGAAATTCTCTGCCAGGCCCTTTTCTAATATATGAACACCGTATCAACTACCACTCGAGGTATCGGAACACAACTGCGTACCTTTGCTGAGTCAGCACCATGCACCGCATAATTCATCATCTAGCCACCATGACATTCCCTGAACCTTAACAGCCAAAATTCTACGAATCTGCTGCTCCCAATGCACCTTATAATATATATACATACATCATGCTATAATGATGACAATACCACCACAACGGAGGAGATGTGTAAAAATTCCTAACCAATTGCAGAGTTAACCAAACATTGAATCCTTCCTCTTGGCTAAGGCCATCATCTCATTACAAACCAATAAGGGTAGTTGTCCTTTAATGTATTTTACATAATCTTATCGCACCGATCCCTGATCCACAAATCTCGTCTCACCCAGTATGAACTGCTCAGTCAACAAATCACCCCCAGACTTGACCATCAGTCTCACACGATGCCACAATGCGCCAATAGGCCACAACTCGAACACGATACATAAGGAAATGACTCAGGAAACGACTACTCGACTCGCGAAACTAATATGAACTTTCCTCAGAGAATAGGAAGTATAACATAAGAAAAATAGATATAGGGAACCGTACTCATCATCACACTGTTTCGGCGTGCAACCCGATCCAAATAATATACCCGTGGCCGCGTGCCACCCGGTCCCATCATAAAATTCACATAAGGAGGTATACACGGAGCTGAATTTGCTCACTATTACAATTTACTGAATACCGATCACAAGCACGCTAAGTGCATAATAACCTCCTGGGGAGACTGATAGAGTCATATGCCACAAAACTTAAGCACAACTGAGGTGCGATATATAATCTGAATCTCAAGAGCCATCTTGCTCACATAACATCATCACTACACGGAGACTCAACACACAGGGATCTATCAAGCCGTTCCACAACTCACATGGCACAATCACAACATTACATGAATTGGATGAAGACGGAACAACATATGATATTCCAACACCCCTCCTTGAGGAGCGCTATACTGAAATGAACATATCTGACTCGCATGAAGCCCATAATCTTGTTTAAATCCATTCACACACTTCAAGTCGATTCTGCTCGCACTGAACTAGGCTGATAGCCTTTCCTGGATCCATAAAAACCCATTTCTTCTCACAACACGCAAGAACCACCATCATATTCGGGACAACACCCCACAACTCACAACAAAGATGAACTGAACGCCTTCCAGGCATACATTCTCAAATAAGCAACATTACACTTCCTCAAACTCGGTCTAATTTACAATCCATCAGGTGACTACAAGTCACACTACTGCAATCTTCCCGCGGTCATGCTTCCACGACCTTCCACACAAGGCAACAAGTCTGCACATCCACACCACCGTCCACACTAACTTTGTAAAACAATTCAAGAACCCATAACCAAGATGCAAAGCCTCTTTCACCAAACCCCGATCCCAGGTGACGCTGAAGTCGACACCAACTTACTCTAAACATTCAAATCCCTTTTTCTTGCTCATCCGAGCTCAGGACATCCTTGACAACACCGAACCGAAATCTTGATCCTTACTTCTAATTCTATGCTGCTTACTGCACCTGATATGCTGATATGAAATAGCGCAAGAATTCCATCATAACTCTCGAATCACTAATAGGGTGAACACTTCATCATATAGAAACCTTTTTATTACCTCAGTTAAAGAGAACCATAACAATATACAAGTGAATTCTCACAATCACCTTACATGCAAATCCTTAAGTAGTGGCCTATACCACCATAAACCTTCCGGGATCCGCCTACACCTGACAGGCCACAATACTTGAATGCTTCCAAATAAAATTTATTATGACGGCCGACAAGCCTCGCACACACCGACACAAACCACACGCATAACTCAATCACACTGAAGGAACTGATCACTGCCGCACATGTGCCATTCCAACCATTGCTAACCAATCTAATCCTCTTTTAATCATGTTTAATTTCCTAAGAGATAATAGTAACCCCATTCACCACGTATTAACTCAATCCTCACTCATTCCAAGTGGCCTTGATTCACGAGACCATGCAGTCTCAACCCCACAAACTGGCACGTACCCTCCTGATAATCTTTTCCCGAATTTGGAGTTCATTTTCTCTCCTTCCTCCAATACTATCCTGCATGCTGAAAATAACATAGAACACCCCAACCATTTTCCATTTCTCAAAAATTACGCCGCACAAGATCGATTCTTAATCATACTGCTGCCTTTAACCCTTAAATACCGCATTCTTAACTTTTGAATTCACTAGGACCGCTATCAAGAGTCCCCCACCTTGACTGGCCCCGAATACAATCAACTCCAAGGCTCTTCTAGCACATGAACACCCCTTTCAATGAAGCACGTGACCGAGTCACTACCCTTACAACTCGCGTATGCCTTAAGCATGAATTCTGAATCTTTCAAAGCCTAACCCTGGTCCAACAGGGCCAACTTTTGCACACATTCATCAAATCCCACGCACAATCACCATTTTACTTCTTTCCCTTAGCTGTAATAACTTGCCAATACGCCAACAATCCGCAACCTCATGAGAACACAATCCTACAACCCAACTGCAGGTGGTGGGACTCCCCCACTTAGCCCGAAGCTACTCCTTGCACCACTCTGGACCCCACCAAAATTCTTTCTGCATTGATGACATGACCTTGCTCAAATGACCTGTCAAATTCTCCTAAATTCTCCTGTTAGCATTCCCTAAATACTCAAATTCTCTAGCACCATTCACACATTCTGCTTCCTATCGAATAGCCACTAGGATTCCTCGCAGAAACCTGCCAACCACACAACCGCTAACCTACTCACAGGAGATAACCCACCTGTGGAAATCACCAACTGACACCTTCCAACGACGCTAAAATGCACTCTCTGCAACATCAATACCCCATCCTAAGCCAGCTCTCATTCACCAACTTTACCAGTCCATCCGCTCCCCATGGACATCTACTAAATGCGCTACAATATCTTCAAATTCATCGCCACATAGCACCCTTCTTCATTCCTAATAACTCATCTATGTTGTATCCAACCTTCCGCCGAAATAACCCACATTTCAACTTAAGCTCGTGGACCCAATCACCGTCCACTAAAATTCTCAAGTCACTCCACTTCTCCTCAAGATAGGTAGCCATCTTACCACCGAACTCATATGCTATACTGCCACTCTCCCACTTGGTTAAACTCATTCACTTCAGCACTACCTGACTTCCTCTTCTTATGCCTGTCCCCTTTTATAAATTTAGCCGCCGCCTGACACTTCTCACATGACTTCCTTCATCGCATGCTTCTCAATTGCGGCCTCAATTCAATATCATTCTTTGCAACACCCGAATCAGCATATCACCATAACTTCGACTCCCTGAAGATCATCTTTCTCGAGCTGCCTTCATTAGAAATACTCATTCAATACTTGAACCACCGCACACCATGGTTTATGACAACCGTTTCTTCAATACCACTTCACAACACCATGACCCAATTCAGCTGGAGAACCATGACACCGGCGAATTAACACATTCTATTTGATCAAAGACGACGATATCACATCACATGTGAATACTCCACCTTGCTCGATAACACCAAGTCTCATTACTTTATCCCCCCAGACTTGAACATCCGTAGTCCAACTGCCCTTCCTCCACCTAAACTAAAATACTGAAATCTCAAAATCACACTCTGAGAAGACCTCCCTTCAAGCCATTCATCACCCCGACATATGGGCAAGCGTTCTACCATCATATCAACACCGCGCGATAACCAATCATAAGCATATCAACAACCTGAGCATAGTCTCCAAGCTCTGAGGAACACAACTACGGAGCTGGAAAAACATAATATCGTCTTGCAGGGCGACAACAACAACCCAATCAACTATGTATGGAAAAACATCACACACCATATCTGTAGCACCATCACGATTTCCTAAAATTTTCGATTTATAGAAAATGCTTCGCGATGCGTAAGATTGAGTAGGAAGAAACATAGGCATAAGCCTTAAAGGAATCAAATCGCACGATGAGGAATCAAGAAGGGAAGTACTCCTAACAGCCCTGTAGCCTCTTGACGATAAGTACAGACGTCTCCGTACCGATCCGCAAGACTCTACTAGACTTGCTCATTACCCGTGAAACCTAAGGGAACCTAGTGCTCTGATACCAAGTTATCACGACCCAAAATCCATAAGGTCGTGATGGCACCGGACACCATTGTCAGGCAAGCCAATCATTAATAGTTAAGTTAAATTCCCGTTTTAATATTTGGAAATTGTTACATAATAACAACCGAAAAAAATCCGCTAAGTAAATTTGATAGATTAAACATCCATTTTGTAATAAAAATGCTTCCCAAACACATCCCAGAACCCGGTGTCACAGGTGCATGAGCAAACTTCTAAGAATTTGTACAAATACTACCATGCATGTCTGAAATAGGAGGACTCTGCCAGCTGCGGTCGTCTCCGGGTGATGCAGCTCGTCTAAGTCTCCAAGTCACCCACAATGCTGTGAGGGTACCTGTGCAATAAAAATGCACAACAAGTGTAGCATGAGTACGAAAACAACGTGTACTCAGTAAGTATCTGGCCTAATCTCAGAGAGGCAGTGACGAGAGGTCGAATTAGACACTTTCTAGAAGTCAATTTATTAAGAATAAAGGGAGACACTGAGCATGAATATCACAAAAGGTTTAACAAGTAATGATAGGACACAACAATTACATCTCACATTTCTTTTCCAACTTTAAAGCCTTCGTCATTTCAGTTGCAAATCTAATAAAATCCAGGCCAGTAAGCAGTTCAAAGATCACAAGAAGTACGCAACAAATATCATGCGCAAACAATGCCGATGGTCGAATGGCGTGGACCAACAATAATAAATGTGCACTGCCGAGGGTTGAACGACTCGAACCATAGATGCATCTATCCGCCCCGATCGCGAATCGATCATGCGACGCGGTTATACATAAATACAGGGTTATCCTGCTCGCGAATCATACATGTGACTCAAGCACCCATAGATACACATATTCACACAATAAGTCCACATTTTTATCAAGAAAGCAGTTACCCAGGAAAGTGGTAAAATTTTCCTTAAAGGAACACGAAATATAACATTTAAATCTTTGTTTTGAAACTCATTTGCCAAGATTAATAACATTCAATAATATAACTTTATCAGGAGCACAATCAACCACGGAGGAATCAATTCTCTTTCTAAATGATTAAGAAAGGTACACCCTAGCCTTCTTAGGAAATAAATTACCAATTCAATAGCATTATCAGTCTAATATTATTGGCAGGATCACATGTACAACACGTAAGGCATGCTAGTTGGTCCTAAACTACCCGGACATGGCATAACAGTAGCTACGCACCGGCTCCCGTCACCTCGTGAGTACGTATCCCCCCGCAAATAATAGCATATATTCATTTAGTTCACCTATGGGGACAATTCCCCCTCACAAAGTTAGAAAGGAGACTTACCTCCCTCCGGAATTCCATAACCGGCTTCCAAGTCCTTCCGATGACTCCAATTGATGCACAACGTCCCAAAACTAGCCAAATAATGGCAAACCAATGAAAATATACTCTAATATTTGTTACCAATTCAAATTACATAAATTCCCAACTCTGCTTAGAGAATTGACCAGAATGCCCTCGGGCCCGCGTGCCCGGATCCCGGAATTTCCCGAAGATAAACTCTACCCATAGTCTTACTAACTCAAACATACAATTTACTCTAATTTTCATGCTCAAATTCCTGACAAAAATCCAAAATACCGAATTCTAGGTTTTCTTCAAAATTCCATATTTTCCACAAATTCCCATACTCAAATCCGCACCTAGACCATGCATTTAACTTAAAAAGAGTTGGAATAACTTACCTTGTGATCCTTGAAAAAAATCCCTCCTTGAATCTCCCCACAATCGCCCATACCAAATGAAAATAGGAGAAGAAATGACAAAATTCCCGTTTATTAAACAGTCTGCCCAGGCTCATTTCCACACCTACGGTCCCCATCTCGCACCTGCGCTTCCGGAGGTGCGCCCAAACTCCCGCACCTGCAGCTTCCTCAACTCCAGCCAAAACTCGCATCTGCGGCGCATGACAACAACTTCAGCCCTTCTTCAAACTCCAAATTTGAATCGTTAACCACCCGGAATCCACCCGAGGCCCCCGGGACCCCGTCCAATTACATCAACCTGTTCCAAAACATAGTGCGGACTTGCTCGAGGCCTCAAATCACATCAAACAACATATAAACAACGAATCGCTCTCCAATCCAATCTTTAAGAACTTAGGAATTTCAAACTACCACATCCGACGCCGAAACATATCAAATCACATCCGATTGACCCCACATTTTGTTACCGACATGCTAAGGTAGACTAACCATATTAAAACATAGAGCTGGACATGTTAATAGGAGTTTAGGCAGGCTAGTTAAGAGAGAAATAAACAGGAACATAGGGAAAACAGAAGCATGTTGGAGTTTGAAGCACTAACCACACAACAATGTGGAACAAAGAGGTAACAAATACTAAATCATACTAGTTAAAAAATAAACTGGAAGCATATAATAAACAGGACATATCGAGGTTCGAAGTAGCTAATCATATAAGTCACAAAGAATAAGAACTGAGGCATAGTAGTTGAGAAGGGGATGGATAGGAAACTAATATCAAAGCAGAAACATGTTGATGTCTATAGTAGACTGACTACATAGCATATAGAAGAGAAAATGATAACATAAATTGAGGCATACCAGTTAAGGAGATAGCAAACAGGGAAGTGAAAGAAAGTGAATCCAAGAGTCTAGACTTGGCTTTCAGCCGGCTAGACAGTGCAGCAAATCAAAGAACTTAAGTTGTATAAGTGTGTAAGCAAGTGCTTGTGTGTATCAGTGTGTGCTTGTAAGCATAGGTGATTGTGTGTGAGTATTTTTCTGTTGTGTGTTTCCGTGAGTTTAAAAAATCAGAATGGTGAGGTTTATATAGCATTCAGCAGAGTGAAAGAAATAAGGCAAAGAAATTTAAGAGTTCACAAATAAGGTACGCAAATCATTCAACCAGTTAATTAGGGCTAAACCTAATCAGTTAATACGACAGAATTCGGGAAATATCACTTAGATTAGGGAGAATCAATTAACAGGAAAGATTGAAGTTTAATAAGGTAAGAAATAAGTCGGAGACCATTTATAGGTCGGTCATAATAAATCAAAACCCAGAAATCAGGCCAATAGCATAATTAAGGAAGGCAATACTAATTGTGAGTCACATATAAGGAAAGAATAAATAAAAATCTCAGAGAGATACGAATTTGAAAAGAAAATATAATTTCAAACCCTAATTAGGCAAATAAATCCGTTAATCAGTTTATTTGACAGAGCCAAAGTGAACGGGCAGGAACAGTGAGATAAATAATCGAATAGCGGAAAACTTTAAGCATATCAAAACGCAAAGATGCAACATCAAGCAAAGAAATTAGTCGAACTGTGAAGAAGAAAGGCCAGAGTTGAGCCTTTAAACAGGTAAAAACATTTGCAGAAACTTTAAAAAAAAAAGATGAAACCCTAGTTTTTAGGGAAAAAGTGAAACCGGTAGATAATAGTAGTAAAAACGAAATAATCTTAAAAGAAAACCATTAAACAAACTCCAAACACTTCAGATCTAAAGAGATCTGAACCTATTTGTCCAGAAATTGTTAGGTTTGTACGAAATAAATAGAGATATAAGAATCGATCTTTAGATCGGAGATTTGAAGCCATGAAAACAAAAAAAATCATAATACTCACAAACAATGGGTGAATACAGACAGATTCATCAAAAGATTGAGGGATTTTAACCAAGTCTGTTCAAACCCCCTTGAGATTCCATCAAACAACAAAGAAATCGAATAACCAATAGGGATAAGAGGACGAATATGGCCTAAGATCGAAGAGAAACCCCATAGATTGAAGGGGGTTCAGGTGACGATGGGCTAGGGTTGGGAGAAGGTTGAGAGAGAAGAGAGGAAGAGGGATTCATGGGCAGCGGGATTGGAGAAATGAGTAGGGTTTGGGGGTTTTGGGTAATTAAAAATGGTAATAACATCCTGGACCGTTGATCTCTGAGATCAACAGCGAGGATTTGATCTGGGGTTGCGCGAGTTTAAAGATTGGGTTATGGGTTATGATTTAATTGGGTTGGGGTAATAATTCGGGCCATGTCTGAAATTCAATCAAATTAAAAGAGGCTATTTGTTAAATACCCAATAATTTTATAAGATAATTTTTTAAAATAGCTAATAAATGAAAAAAATGATATTTATGCATAAAATGATTTAAAATCGCTTAATATTTTAAAAATATAAAAGGTCATTTTATTGTGAAGTAAGGTAATTATGCAGATGTGGCCTATTATTTCAAAGTTATTATAATTATAATCCAAAAATGTAAATATGGCTATTCATGAAATAATTGAAGCTTAGTACAAATATAAATGATAAAATTAAGCAATAAAATTATTATAAATTTATTTGTGATGCAATTAGTAATTATTTATACAATAAGATACTTAAAAAATTCTTTAAAAATGCAGAAAAATTATAAAACAATATTAATTGATGTTCATGCATTGTTTTGGGGATGTATATGCATTTTGAAAGTAATATAGGAAAAAACTGGGTATCAACATCTGCCCCTCTTTACCCGGGAAGGATGAAAGAGTTATCGGATAAAGATATGATTGCCAATTTTGACCGAGTAGGGTGATTTGAGAGACATAGGCCGCACTCTGGTTTCCGAGCTGCCTACATATCCCTAGTTTTACAGGAATCAGGCCATGTGTAGTTCTGGACCCACCGACGAAATATACCGATGGAGTTATCACAAAGATGGATACAAGGTTTCGAATAGGTGAAATGGTTATGGTCAGGTTTGAATAGTGTGAAGGAACTGGAGCGGGATTGCTCCTATTGGAATAATGGTTGCTCATCGGGTTACCTACAATTAAAAAGATGCACTGAAAGCATATATCTTTGCGTAAATTTAAACATGATGCAAATTCCCTTCAGACCATGGTGATTGTCTTTGGACGGTTGAGGGTGACGTCCTTAGACCATGATGTCCCGGGCCATGAATTGAGCGGTAAGGGATTCGCAGGCCATGAAAATGGTGCCTCCGAACCATGACACCTTTGAATAATGATATGCAAGTTTGAGAGATCCTCAGGCCATGGCATGGTATTTTCTGGCTATGAGGATGATGCCTTCAGACTATGACGCCTTCGGACAAGTTGGCGATATTTCAGCCCATGAGATGCAAAGACATGATTCTAACAAGACAAGGCTTAGTCTTGTATGAAGTTGAGGGCAGAGCTTATCCTGAGAGGAGAGAATAGTGTAAGAGAGACAATGCTTAGTCTCGTGCGAGATTCGGGACAGGGCTTAGTCCCATGCAAAGTGAAGGCAATGCTTAGCCTTATGCAAATGGGAGGCAGGGCTCAACCTCATGCGAGGTTCGGGACATGGCTTAGTTCCATGCCAGGTGAAGGCAGTGCTTAGCCTTATGCAAGATTCGGTACAATGCTTAGTCCCATGCAAGGAGAAGGCAGTGCTTAGCCTTGTGCAAGATTCGGGACAATGCTTAGTCCCATGCAAATAGAAGGCAGTGCTTACCTTATGCAGATAGGGAGGCAAGGCTTAGCCACATGTAGTATTTAGACAAAGCTTAGTCTAATGCAATGTTGGGGACATGGCTTAGTCCCATGCAAGGAGAAGGCAATGCTTAGCCTTATGCAGATAGGGAGGGAGGGCTTAGCCTCATGCACGGTGGAGACAGAGATTAGTCTCATGCAAAGAGAAGGAAATGCTTAACCTTATGCAAGTGAAGAGGCAGGGCTTAGCCTCATATAAGGTCGAGACAAGGCTTAATCTTATGTAAGGAGAAGGCAATGCTTAACCTTATGCAAATGGGAAAATGCTTGGTCCCATGCAAGGAGAAGGCAGTGCTTAGCCTTATTCAAATGGGAGGTAGGGCCTAGCCTCATGCAGGGTGGAGACAGAGCTTAGTCCCATGCAAAGAGAAGGCAATGCTTAGCCTTATGCAAGTGAATAGGCAGGGCTTAGCCTCATAAAAGGTCGAGACAAGGCTTAGTCTCAAGCAAGGAGAATGCAATGCTTAGCCTTATGCAAATGGGAGGCAGGGCTTAGCCTCATGCAAAGAGAAGGCAGTGCTTAGCCTTATGCAAAGTTTTGGTACATGCCTTAGTCCCATGCAAAGAGAAGGCAGAGCTTAGCTTTTTGCAAGATTGAGACAGAGCTTAGTCTCATGCAATATTGAGGTAATAGGTGATAGCATAGTATTTCTTAGCTGGAAATGAGTTCGGTATCTTTGTTGTTATGAAGACTGTGATTCCAAGGTGTGCATATTCCTTGTTCCTTCATTCAAAGAAAAATCATGAGTTTTTCAGGGGAAGGTTGGTCCGTGTCTTCGTCTGCTTGCTTAATTTGCTCCGCTCTGTCTGAAAATCCTGTTCAAATTATTGGGGCAGCATTTGCTAAAGCAGAGTATATTTCAAAAGCATGCATGCATAGTTTTCAAAGACATAGTAAAATATAGTTTAGAAATTAGTTAGATGAACCAGTGACTGTGACATGACCAGAGACATCGCGACTTTTTCTGCCGTAGAATTTTGAGGGTCCTCCTTAAAATTCTGCCCCATTTAACTAAATGACATTTCTGACTTCTCCATATGATGCGGTTAGCTAAACTTGTTTTGGAATTTTGAGGGTCCTCCTCAAAATTCTGCCCTAGTTTCTGATTGTCGAGAAAAATGGAAATTTATTGAGTTGTGAACGAACCCACAGAGCTGCCTACGTATCCTCTCTTAAATGGTAATCAGGTCGAGCGTAGTTCAATTTACATCATGTATAAAAGCGTAAGATGATTTTACACATAATATCTTTTGACTGCGTATGAGTTGATTGGTTTTGGCCAAATTTCCCTGTCCATCTTTGCGAGTATGAGTGCTCCTCTGGTCAGTACTTTGTGAACCATGTAAGGACCTTTCTAGTTGGGAGAGAATTTCCCTTTTTCTTCATCTTGATGCAGGAAGATCTTTTTCAGCACCAGTTGTCCTGGTGTGAACTGCCTCGACTTGACTCTTTTGTTGAAGGATCTGGACATTCTGTTCTGATAGAGTTGATCGTGACATACCACATTTATCCTCTTTCTGTCTATGAGGGCTATATGCTCATAGCGGCTCCTTATCCATTCTGCGTCACTGAGCTCGGCTTCTTGTATGATCCTTAAGGAAGGAATTTCCACCTCATTGGGAATGACAACTTCAGTACCATAAACCATCAGATAGGGAGTTGCCCCGGTTGATGTGCGAACCGTGGTACGGTATCCCAACAAGGAGAATGGTAGCTTCTCGTGCCATTGTGATTTTCTACCATTTTCCTCAATATCTTCTTGATGTTTTTGTTGGCAGCTTCCACGGCTCCATTCATTTGAGGTCTGTATGCTGTGAAATTCTTGTGCTTGATTTTGAAAGTATCACACATGGCTTTCATCAGAGCACTGTTGAGATTGGCGGCATTATCAGTGATGATATATTCCGGAACCCCGAACCAACAAATAATTCAGTCGCGAACAAAATCCGCGACAACCTTCTTAGTCAAAACTTTGTAAGATGCAGCTTCAACCCATTTAGTGAAGTAGTCGATAGCCATTAAATTAAACTGATGCCCGTTCGAGGCGATGAGCTCGATCATACCAATTACATCCATTCCCCAAGCGACGAAAGGCCAAGGTGAGCTTGTTGCATTGAGCTCGTTTGGCGGCACTTTTATCATATCTACATGTACTTGGCATTGGTAGCATTTTTGAACATACCGGATGCAATCTGTTTCCATGGTCATCCAAAATTAACCAACCTTGAGTATCTTCTTGGCCAAGATAAATCCATTCATATGCGGGTCGCAAGTCCCGGCATGTATCTCGTCGAGCAACTTAGAAGCTTCCTTTGTGTCGACACACCTTAATAGTCCCAAATCAGGAGTTCTTCTATATAGGGTTCCTCCACTCTGGAAGAAATGATTGGACAACCTTCGAAGCATGCGTTTCTGAGTATGGTTCGCATGCTCCAGGTACTCTTCTTTTGCTAAATACTCTTTGATGTCGTAGAACCAAGGTTTTCCATCCCCTTCCTCTTCGACATGAGCACAATATGTCGGTTGATTATGGATCCTTACTGGAATAGGATCGTGAAGTTCTTGTCTGGGTGTTGTATCATTGAAGAAAAGGTAGACAATACGTCAGCAAAATCGTTCTGAATCCTAGGGACATGCCGAAACCCTATCTTTGTAAACCTCTTCTTCATTTCCCACACATGATGCAGGTAGGGCAATATATTGGAATTCTTGGTAGCCCATTCTCCTTGTACCCGGTGCACAAGAAGATCTGAATCGCCGATCACTAGTAGTTCCTGAATGTTCATATCAACATCCATGTTGAGCCTTAATATGCAAGCTTCATAGTCCCCCATGTTATTGGTGCAGGGGAATCTGAGTTTTGCAGACACTGGATAATGTTGGCCAGTTTCATATACCAAGATGGATCCAATGCCGACTCCTTTGATGTTTGCCGCTCCGTCGAAGAACATTCTCTAACCGTGGTAGGCTTCAACAATGTATTCTTCTACGAACGATACCTCTTCATCGGGAAAATACGTTTGCAAGGGTTCGTATTCTCCTCCCACTGGGTTTTCAGCAAGGTGGTCTGCCAGTGCCTGTCCCTTGACTTCCTTCTGAGTTATATAGATGATGTCGAATTCACTCAACAAGATTTTCCATTTAGCCAGCTTTCCAGTAGGCATGGTCTTTTAAAAGATGTATTTCCAAGGATCAATTCTCGATATGAGATATGTTGTATAAGCACAGAAGTTGTGCCTTAGCTTCTAAGCTATCCAGGTTAAAGAGCAACAAGTACGTTCCAACAGAGAGTACCGCATTTCATAAGGTGTGAACTTCTTACTCAGGTAGTAGATGTCATGTTCTTTTCTCGCTGTCTCGTCGTGCTGCCTCAGAACGTAGCCAAAAGCTCCATCTAGCACTGCAAGGTAGAGTAGCAGTGGTTTACCTGGATCTGGCGGGACCAAGACTGGTGGTGTTCATAAGTACTCCTTGATTTTGTCAAAAGCCTTTTGCTCGATCCAACTAGTTGCAGCGTCCTTCTTCAACATTTTGAAAATTGGCTCACATATTACTGTGGATCGTGCTATGAAATGGCTGATGTAGTTAAGGCACCCCAGGAAACTCATTACATCTTTCTTGCTTTTTGGCAGTGGTAATTCTTGGATGGATTTGACCTTTGATGGATCCAATTCTATTTCCTGGTGGCTGACGATGAATCTCAATAGCTTTCCGGTAGGAACCCCGAATGCACACTTTGCGGGGTTTAGTTTCAGGTTGTACTTCCGCAGTCTGTCGAAGAATTTCCTCAAGTCTGCTATATGATATGTGGCCTCCTTGGATTAATGATGACATCATCCACACATACCTCGATTTCTTTGTGTATCATGTCATGAAAAATAGTAGTCATGGCCCTCATGTAGGTGGCCCCAACATTCTTTAGGCCGAATAGCATCATCTTATAACAGTACACTTCACATGGTTTAATGAAAGTTTTTTTCTCTGCGTTCTCCTCGTCCATCCAGATCTGACGGTAACCGGCGAAGCAATCAACAAAAGACTGGAGTTCGTGCCTGGCACAATTGTTGATCAAGATGTGTATATTTGGAAGCGGGAAATCATCCTTTGGGCTGGCTCTATTGAGATCCCAATAATCCACATAGATTCTAACTTTGCCATCCTTCTTCGGAACTGGCATAATGTTAGCTAGCGAAGTCGGATATTCAACTACCATGAGGACTTTGGCTTTGATCTGCTTAGTAACCTCCTCTTTGATTTTCAGACTCATGTCCGGCTTGAACTTCCTGAGCTTCTTCTTTACTGGCGGACACATTGGGTTTGTAGAAAACTTGTGGGCTACAGTGGATGTGCTTAATCCGGTGGCTAACAAGCATTTTTAGCCTTAGAAGAACTGTTGTTTTGCTGGTGTGTTGCAGGGTGTAATTTCCTCTATGCGATCACAGGGTGTCTCATGCGATCGCATAGGTCTATTAGTGAGGCCCTAGAATTTGTTCTGTGCGATCACAGGTGAAGTAGTGCGATCACAGAGTAGAGAGAGAGGAAGCAGTGCGATCGCGAGAGAGTGTGTGCGATCACACATGGGTCTTGGCGCGTGGGGGAAAGGTTGGCTGGTTTACTGCGCGATCGCGTGCACTGTGCTGCGATCGCGTGAGGGAGTGGGGAAATCACTGTGCAAACGCACAGGGTATTTTATTAAAAAAACCTGGGCAGTATATAATTAAACCCTTCCGCGACCATTAACCCTTTTACACTATTTTTGTACGAAAAGAGAGCTTTTGAGGCGATTTTGAAGAGAGGAAATCATTGTTCTTCATTGAGGTAAGGATTTTGGACCCTAATACTCGATTATATGTGATTAAGGATCAAAATACCAGTATTTAATTCATGAAAATCATTAGAAAAAGGTGGAGTTAGGGCTTGAGATTATGAGACCTTTAGGAGATGATTTGAGGGGTCAGACGAACTCCGATTTTAGCGTTCTTTATATGTACGGACTCGTGATATGATGAAGAACATTTTGGTATAAAAAATTTCAAGTTTCGAGACGCGGGCCTGGGGGTCGGGTTTTGGCTAATTTCGGATTTTGTGCTAAAATTTGTATTTTTCAATTGGAATTCATTCCCTTAGCATAATTTGATGAGAAAAAATCTGATCTTTATAGATTTGGAGCACTCGAAAGTTAATTCGAGAGGCAAGCGGGTTGCAGAGTAGCTTTTCGGGCTAGTTTGAGGTAAGTAATGTCTTTAAATTCTGTCCTGAGGGTATAAAACCCCGGACTTTACATCCTTTCACGGATTTGGAATGACGCACACTCTGAATGAAGAGTGTGGGGCGTGCACAAATTGGAAATTTTGAAAAATGTACCTTTTTAGGCAACTATTGAGTTGTGAAACTGCTTTTAAAGCTTATTCTCTATAGTACTACTATGATTTGATATAATTGGGTTGTAAGCCATGTTTGGGGCCTAGTGCCGATCTGTTTAACCCTGTGGGGGCTATTTTACTAATATTCCTTACTTTGAAACTATGATTTTACACTCAGTCTTTTTTGTGAAATTGTTGACACTCTTATTTGATGATATTACTATTTCTTGAAATGAAATACTATTTTGGGTCGTGAAACCCGTTTTATTCATGGCCCGAGTGGCATGCTGAGAGTGTTTGACTGAGTGAGGCTGAGGGCCAATGTTGTGAGGATGTTATGATATGAGAGAGGCTGAGTGCCTGAGAGTGATTTATGCCATGATCTGGCTTGTTTATAGTGTTTGGGTTGTAGGAGCCCCTCCGGAGTCTGTACACACCCCCAGTGAGCGCAGGTACCTACTGAGTGCGAGTGACGAGTGATGAGTGATTGGGAGGCATGAGTGACAGTGAGGTTGCACGCGGGGCTGATATTAAGAGATGGTGAGGTGCTGAGGGAAATTGATACTAAGTGATGATTATGGCCCGAGGGGCATTTTTATGATGATATTTCACTGAGTTTTGACTATGATTCACTTTATTTTTCAACTTATTTTTACTGAGAAATATTGGAAAATATACTTGTTTTTCAAAGGATTTTATGGAAACTGGTTTTGAACTTATGTATTGATGTATACTTTATGGAGTCTTGATGTTTACTGTTTTGTGGATTGGTGTATCTGTGATGTGTGTTTCTTATTTCTCAGACTGTGATTTATTTGTATTACTACTGAGTTGGCGTACTCATCATTACTCCCTGCACCTCTGTGTGCAGATCCAGGTACTGGTTCAGAGCAGTAGTCATCCGAGTTCGTGGTCATCAGTTACGGGATTTCGAGGTAGTTGTCCAACGTCCGCAACTTTTTCATTTCCCTTCCTTATTTTGTATTAGTATTTCTTTCATAGACATTATTATGATATTAGCAGAGTTAGTTTGTATCTTAGATGCTCATGATTATTGACTCCAGTCTTGGGAGGATTGTTTAGTTTATTAGATTAATATTATTGGGGCGTAAAGACTTAAAGAAATTATTTTTATTTTTGTTTGCTGCTTGTTATTGATTTTTGAAATATTATGATAGAACAAATGAGTAGTTATGTGATGGTTGGCTAGCCTAGTTCCACGATAGGCGCCATCACGACCGGTTAGGATTTGGGGTCGTGACAGTTATGGTTTTTATTATTGTTTATGTTGTTAATGATATTGTTTGTATTGTTGACTCCCTTACCGGGATGTTGTGATTTATGGTTCATATTGTTGATTTTCCTTGACAAATTGTTGTTCTTGATATTGTTTGGGTGAGAAAGAGTGTAAAGCACAAAGGGTGATGTCGTGTATTTATTTATTTATTGTGAGGAAGAGTGTAAAGCACGAAGGGTGATGTCGTGCCATGTTATGATATTAAAGCACGAAGGATAATGACGTGCCGTTTCTATTTATTTATTGTGAGGATGAGAGTAAAAGCACAAAGGGTGATGCCGTGCACTTGTTTTGGTGAGGATGAGAGTAAAAGCACGAAGGGTGATGCCATGCACTTGTCTTTGCATTTTATTCCGTTGTTCTAAATTTGGATATTCCTACTGAACTCTTACTGCATTTATTGACAAGATTTGATATTCCTCCTGTACTGCATAGTAATTTCTGAGTTATGGACTGAGTTCCCGTAGATAAATCTTGAGGAGATTTAGATCAAGAGATTTTATTGAAAAGTATTATAGAAAGAGTAATGGTTTCGAAGGGGGTTATGTGTGAAGAATTTTATTTCAAAAGTATACTTGAAAAGAAATTGTCCCACAGAAAATGATATTTGGAAGTCATTTATTGGGAAGGTATATTTGGAAATTTCATATTTTGAAAGAAACTATGTTCTGAGTATTTCTCTTTATTAGAGGTACATATATATATATATATATATACAATTAGAGAAAGTGTGTTTCAAAAGAGATCTTTCTTTACTAAAATGATTATATCTTCAAAGTTTTCAATATGAGCTGTTGTTTTAAAGGGTTCCATCAGTTTATTGATTTTAGTGGCTAAGGCATGATGTGAACAAACTGATGCAGAGTCGAGTTACTAGTGTTTTCTATGTGTTGTGGTTTTCTTCCGTGTTGGCTTGTTTGGCTGTCCATCTTTCCGTGTATTTTTATTCTGTTTTGTTGGTTAATTTATGTAATTTCCTTCCGCCTTATATTTTCATTGTTGTAAATTACTCCGTGAAGTCTTAGATAGATGTAGTGTTCGATTATTTCTGTATTCATGTCAGTTTATTTTGTTAGACCAGTGGTGTCTTGACTAGTCCTCGTCACTACTCCACCGAGGTTAGTCTTGATACTTACTGGGAACCGCTGTGGTATGCTCATACTACACTTATGCACATTTTTGTGTGCAGATCCAGGTATATACATTGTTAGTAGCTGAGTGGATCTCTGCCGAGGAGACTCAAGGTAACCTGTTGCTGCGTTCGCAGGCTTTAGAGTCACTTTCTTACCAGTAGTATTCATATACTGTTGTATTTATTTCCAAACACTTATATTTAGAAGTTTTAGAAGATTTGTAGAGCTTATGACTTTTATTACCGGTTTTTGGAACACCTTGTAATTCTGTCAAGATTTCTATATCGAGACTGTTAGTGTAACGACCCGACCGGTCATTTTACGTTATCAAACCCCGTTCCACTAAATGAAACTTTCCATAGCAGCTTATTGTGATTTATGACCTGCGGGGACGGGTTGTTCGGGATTTGGAAGTGTTTGGAGCAGTACAGGAACACTTAGTTCCTTAAGGTTGGCCTTTTTGGCCAAGTTTGACTTCGGTCAACATTTTGAGTAAACAACCTCGGAATCGAGTTTCGACGGTTTCAGTAGCTTCATATGATGACTTCGGACTTGTGCGTATGTCCGTAATGGGTTTCGGATGACCCGGGAGCGTTTTGACGCCAAATAACAAAAATAGAGTTTCCTTAAGTTCATAATTTGGTTTGGAGTGTGTTTTTCTGTTATCGAGGTCCGAACGAAATTCCGAGATCGAGAATAGTTCAGTTATGTCATTTATGACTTCCTTGCAAATTTTGGTGTCATTCCGAGTAGTATTGGTCGGTTCGACACATTGAAACATAATTCAAGAACTTAAAGTTCTTAAGTTTGATTCTAGGGGTTTTGAGGTGTGATTTTGAGTTTTAGTGTTGTTTTGAGTGTTACGAAGGCTCTAGTGAGTCCGTATTATGATATGGGACTTGTTGGTATATTTGGACGGGGGCTCAGGTGGGCCCAGGTGCCTCTCGGGCACCAAACGAGGCCAAAAACCAGTTGCATCAGTTGTTGGTGCACCTGATCTGGTGTGACCGCATGTGCGGTTGCCCAGTCGCAGGTGCGGGACCGCTCCTGCGGTCCCAGCCTCGCAGGTGCAGCCCCCAGGTGGGCTGCCCATTTCTCGCAGGTGCATGCCCTTTCCCACAGGTGCGGACTCCTGTACGCAGGTGCGAGCCCAGACCCTTGTCCCATTTTCCGCAGGTGCAAGCTATTGCTCGCAGGTGCGAGACCGCAGGTGCGGTCCTCGAGCCGCAGGTGCGAAACCACTGTTAGGCAGTGTGTTTCTTTAAAACACGGGAAATGTCCATTTTTCCTCATTTCTTCCACCATTTGAGACCTTGAGAGCTTGGGAAAGCTGCCCCACGACCAAGCTACTGATAAGGTAAGTAAATTCTATCCTAGTGTTAGTTTAATACATGAATTACTAGTTATATTAACTACTTAATTAGTGAAAATCAAGGAAATGGGTAGTAACCTAGGGCTTTCGAGAATTTAGGGAATTACCCGCGAATTGGCTATGAAATCAAGTAAAAATCATATATTAACTTTCCTTAGGTTATGGGTGAGTGTTTCCTTCATGAATTTTCGGAATCCGAGCGTGCAGGCCCGGGGGTGAATTTTGGGATTTCTTCAAGAATGATGAAGTTACTAATTAAATAGGGGAATTTCCGTACTTTGGGCATAAATTGATGTATTTGTATAACATTTGGTTAGTTTCGAGTCCTCGGGTGTAGAGTTTGGAGTTTCGGGCGCGTTCTTGGTCCGGGAAGTAGATTCGGCACGAGGTGAGTCTCCTTTCAAACCTTGTAAGAGGGAACTGTCCCCATAGGTAATTACACCTGATTTAAATGTCCTTATTTGTGGGGGCTACGCACGCACGAAGTGACGAGAGTTCGTGCGTACCTACTATTATGCCATGTTGGGTAGTTTTAGGACTCACGAGCATGCTTTATGTGCCTTACATGTACCCCTAAATGTATTTTGAGCTGCTTATTGCCCTTGAATTAGAAGTGAGAATATTAAGAAGTTACGTTCAAAATTTCAGATGCTTAAGTTCTTGGTTGCAAGTATAATCTCTATTGAATCCTTGGATTTTCTTGATAATTCTATGTATGTATACGAGCACCCGCGTCACATGTATGATTCGCGAGCGGGGTAGCCTTATTATTATGTCAACCACATTGCATGTTCGATTCGCGAGCGGGGTAATAGATGCATCTATGGTTCGAGCCGTTCGACCCTCGGCAGTACACATTTATTTTCGCGATGCTTCGGCCGTACGCTTCGGCATACTATGTGCTGCATATTTTGACTGAGAGTATTGTTGTTATCATATAAACTGCTTCATGTGAAAAGGAAAAGTTAGTTTATTTTATACTAGTGTGATGTGACATGCAAAGGTAAATTGTAAATTTATACTTGATATTTTCATGTCTTTTAATTCCTGAAACTACTATCCCTGCCTAGTCTTCATTCACTTATATTATTTCATCTTGACCCTAGTAAGTATCACATCGACCTCTCGTCATTACTTCTTCGAGATTAGACGGGATACTCACTGGGTACATATTTGTTTATATGTACTCATGCTACACTTCTGTACTTAATTGTACAGGTTCTGAGGCAGGTGCTTCTAGTTATCTGACCGGAGCGTGATCTTGAGGGCATACTCTGTACCCGACTCCACAGTGAGCTACTCCCCTTTGCGATCTTCAGCAGCACTTTGGAGTTGTCTTTTGGCTATTTCTGTCCAATTACTTCAGACAGTGGCACAGTTATTCTACTTATTTTGTATATTCCACTAGTCCGCCCGTAGACTTGTGACACTAGGTCATGGCACGTAGTAGATGTTATGTTTTGGCACGGTATATATGTCATCTACGGTCCTTTTAGTTGTGATGATCTAAATTGGCTAAGTTATACGATTTCACGTTACTATGTTAACCTTAAAAATCAGCAAAGTTTCGGAATAATCGATGAAATAAGGTAATCTCGTTGTGGGTCGTGACAACATGGTATTAGAGCTCTAGGTTAACGTAGGTCTCACGAGTCACGGGCAAGCCCAGTAGAGTCTTGCGGATCAGTACAGAGACGTCTATACTTATCTTCAGGAGGCTATAGGGTGTTTGGAAACCTCTCCTTATTCATATTCTATCGTGCAGTCTATGGTGTACTAAAACTCATTCTTCTATTCTCTCACAGATGATGAGGACGCGCGCATCCGATGTCCCAGACCCGGGAGGGGCCGCTACCCTTACTGTTAGAGGTCGTGGCAGAGGCCGGGGGAGGGCACCGGCCCGAGGTAGGGGACGAGGGCGTCCCAGAAGTTTTCCAGTTACACCACCACCAGAGGATCCTATCCTTGAGGGGCAGGACGAGGTGCCCCCAGCAGATTCTGCTCCAGTGGACTTCATGACGGCGCTAGGCTTCCGGGAGGTCATGGGTCGTATGATGAGATATATGGACACTATGTCCCAGGCTGGTTTATTTCGAGAAGATCCTGCCACTTCTCAGGCGGGAGGGGGAGTCCAGACCCATACTGCCCAGGCTACAAGTCAGATAACAGCACTACATCATACCCCAGGTACACTGCTCGTGGGTGGGGTCCAGCCAGTAGCAGTAGCACCAGAGCTCAGACCAGCTGCAGACGGCGATCCGCAGAAGTTATTGGATAAATGGACTCGATTGCACCCTCCAGTATTCGGGGGTGAGCGAGGTGAGGATGCTCAGGACTTCATTGACAGGTGCAGGGATAGACTGCACAACATGAGGATATTAGAGTCCCATGGCGTAGATTTTACTACCTTTCAGCTTGAGGGCAGGGCTCGCAGATGGTGGCAGTCGTATATCCTAGGTAGACCAGCAGGTTCCCCTTTTATCACTTGGGAGCAATTCACTCAGTTGTTTCTTGACAGATATATTCCACCCTCCGAGAGGGAAGAGCTACGGTATCAGTTTGAGTAGTTGGAGTAGGGACAAATGTCGGTGACAAACTACGAGGCCAGGTTTTTTGAGTTGTCTCGTCATGTCCTTATGGTACTTCCTATTGACGCTGAGAGAGTGCGAAGATTTGTGGCTGGATTGCACTCAGGTATTAAGGCCAACATGGCCTGAGAGGTGGAGATGGGGACACCCTATCAGCTTGTGGTCGAGATAGCTCGTCGGATTGAGGGTTATCGATCGAGGGGCAGAGAGCAGGGTCAGCAGCAAGAGAGTTAGATTTTCTGGAGATTTTGGAGGTGCCCCAGGCAGGGGCAGGGGTCAGTTCAGCAGAGGCCAGCCTAGCAGGCCTCCATATTCAGCTCCTCTACCACCTCCCCGTGGTGCTCCAGTGAGGCCTTATTTCAGCGCCATGCCGGAGAGTTCTTATCGCCCACCAGCCATTCGGGGTTACTCCCGCGGGTATTCCGGTCATCAGGGGTCTTCTAGTCCTTACTTCAGTGCCATGCCAGAGGGTTCTCATCGTCCCCAAGTTATCCAGGGTTCTTCTTCAGGACAGCAGTCCATGCCACCAGTGAGATGTTATGAGTGTGGAGATTCAGGCCATATGAGGAGGACTTGTCCCAGGCTTCGGGGCAAGGCTGTTCAGTAGAGTTACCAGCCTACATACTTAGCACCGAAGCCTTTTCCACCCCGAGGTGGAGGACAGACTAGTAGAGGCCGCACCAGAGGTGGAGGCCAGATAGGAGGAGCTCTACCAGCTCCCATTCATTCTAGCGGAGGTTAGTCGTCCGGTACAACCAGGTTCTATGCTATTTAAGCCCGAGCAGATGCAGTGGCCTCAGACGCCGTGATCACAGGTACCATATTAGTATGTGGTAGAGAGGCATGAGTGCTAATTGATCCAGGATCCACTAATTCATATGTGTCAGCCTTATTTGCTTGTTTCTTGGATGTTCCTCGTGAGTCCTTGGGTTCTCCTATATATGTGTCCACTCTTGTGGGAGATTCTGTGGCGGTAGACTGGATCTATCAATTTTGTGTGATCACCTTTTGTGGGTTCGAGACCAGAGCGGACCTTCTATTGCTCGACATGGTTGATTTCGAGGTTATTTTATGCATGGATTGGTTATCTCCTTATCATGTCGTGCTAGATTTCCATTCCAAGACAGTTACTTTAGCCATGCCCGAGTCGCCTAGGCTGGAGTGGAGAAGTTCCTCAGTTAGTGCAGCCAACCGGGTTATTTCCTTCATGAAGGCTCGACATATGGTCGAGAAGGGTTGTTTGGCCTATCTTGCTTATGTGCGTGACACCACCGCCGAGTCTTCGACGATTGATTCAGTGCCAGTTGTTCGAGAGTTTGCTGATGTATTTCCTTCGGACCTTCTGGGCATGCCTCGGGATCGTGATATTGATTTTTGCATTGATGTAGCTCCAGGCACCCAACCTATATCTATTCCTCCATACCGTATGACTCCAAATGAGTTGAAAGAGCAACTTGAGGAAATTTTAGCTAAGGGGTTTATTAGACCGAGTGTATCGCCGTGGGGTGGCTCCAGTCCTATTTGTGCAGAAGAAAGATGGGTCTATGCGGATGTGTATTCATTACCGCCAGCTGAACAAGGTTACCATTAAGAACAAGTATCCATGCCGCGCATCGATGATTTATTTGACCAGATGTAGGATGCCAGGGTGTTTTCTAAGATTGATTTGAGATCGGGGTATCACCAACTGAAGATTCGAGCCTCCGATGTTCCGAAGACTGCTTTCCGTACGAGATATGGCCATTATGAGTTCCTGGTGATGTCCTTTGGCTTGACTAATGCCCCAACAACATTTATGGACTTGATGAACATGGTGTTCAGACCGTATATTGATTATTTTGTTATCGTCTTCATTGATGACATCTTGATTTACTCACGTAGCCTGGGAGATCACGAGCAGCATTTGAGAGTTGTGCTCCAGACTTTGCGAGAACAGAAGCTATATGCTAAGTTCTTTAAGTGTGAGTTTTGGTTAGATTCTGTGGCATTCTTGGGGCATGTAGTGTCCGAAAAGGGTATCAAGGTTGATCCTAAGAAGATTGAGGCGGTTCAGAGTTGGCCACGTCCTACTTCAGCTACAGAGATCAGGAGCTTATTGGGTCTAGCAGGCTACTATCGACGATTTGTGGAGGGTTTTTCATCCATTGCAGCCCCATTGACTAGATTGACTCAGAAGAATGCCCCGTTCCGATGGTCGAACGAGTGTGAGGCGAGCTTTCAGAAGCTCAAGACAGCATTGACCTCAGCACTAGTTCTGGTATTGCTTTCCGGAACTGGGATGTATACAATGTATTGTAACGCTTCACGCGTTGGCGTAGGGTGTGTGTTGATGCAGGATGGGAGAGTTATTGCTTATGCTTCGCGCCAGCTGAAGGTTCATGAGAAGAATTACCCTGTGCACGATCTGGAGTTGGCGGCGATTGTTCATGCTCTAAAGATTTGGAGGAATTACTTGTATGGGGTATCTTGTGAGGTTTATTCAGACCACCGCAGATTGCAGCACTTCTTCAAGCAGAGGGATCTTAACTTGAGGCAGCGCAGAGGTCTTGAGTTGCTGAAGGATTATGACATCACCATTCTTTATCATCCGGGCAAGGCGAATGTGGTAGCAGATGCTTTGAGCAGGAAGGCGGAGAGTATGGGTAGCTTGGCTTATATTGCAGCAGGTGAGAGACCTCTAGCCTTAGATGTTCAATCCTTGGCTAATCGCCTGGTGAGATTATACCTTTCAGAGCCTCGTCGAGTGCTAGCACATGTGGTTGCTCAGTCTTCGTTGTTGGGGGAGATTAAGGCTCGGCAATTTGATGATCCGTACTTGGCATAGCTACGGGAGATAGTGGTTCAGGGTGGTGCCAAGGAGGTTGCTATTGGCGAGAATGGGATTTTGAGACTTCAGGGCCGATTATGTGTTCCTAATGTTGATGGCCTAAGGGAGAGGATTCTATAAGAGGCACACAGTTCTCGGTATTATGTTCATTTTGGTGCTACGAAGATGTATAGTGATTTGAAGCAGCATTACTGGTGGAGGCGGATAAAGAAAGACATCGTGGGGTATGTGGCTAGATGTCTTAACTACCAGCAGGTTAAGTATGAGCACTAGAGGCCAAGAGGCCTACTTCAGCATATGCCCATTCCTTAGTGGAAGTGGGAGCGCATCACTATGGACTTCGTGGTGGGGTTTCCTCGGACGTTGTGGAAGGTTGACGCGGTTTGGGCCGTTGTGGATAGATTGACCAAATTGGCGCATTTCATTCCAGTGGCTAATACTTATACTTCTGAGAGGTTTGCCCAAATCTATCGGGAGATAGTCCGGTTGCACGATGTGCCGGTGTCCATTAAATCAGATTGAGGTCCTCAGTTCACCTCGCATTTCTGGAGAGCATTGCATAGTGAGATGGATACCCAGATAGATCTCAGCACAGCATTTCACCCTCAGACCGATGGCATGTCGGAGCGTACAATTCAGATATATTGGAGGACATGCTCATGGCATGTGTGATTGACTTCGGAGGTCAGTGGGACCGGTTCTTGCCTTTGGATGAGTTTTCTTACAATAATAGTTATCAGTCCAGCATCGAGATGGCTCCATTTGAGGCTTTCTATGGTCGGCGATGTCGTTCTCCTATCGGGTGGTTTGAGCATGTCGTAGCTAAGTTATATGGCACCGACCTGGTGAAGGATGCTTTGGAGAAAGTGAAGTTGATTCAGGAGAGGCACCGCACAGCACAGTCCCAATAGAAGAGTTACGCGGATCAGAGGGCGCGTGATGTGTCATTTATGGAGGGAGACAAGGTTCTATTGAAGGTCTCGCCGATGAAGGGTATTATGAGATTCGGGAAGAAAAGCAAGCTGAGCCTGCGGTTCATAGGTTCTTTCGAGGTGTTGAGGCGAGTTAGGGAGGTTTCTTATGAGTTAGCCTTACCTCCCAGCTTATCAGGAGTTCATACGGTCTTTCACATATCCATGCTCCGGAGGTACCACGCCGACTTTTCTCACGTGGTTGATTTCAACACTATTCAGTTAGATGAGAGGTTGGGCTACGAGGAGGATCCAGGTTCTATTGTTGATAGACACGATCGCCAGTTGAGATCCAAGAGAGTTTCTACCGTAAAGGTCTAGTGGAGGGGCCAACCAGTCGAGGAAGTGACTTGGGAGTCCGAGGAGGACATGCAGAGCAGATATTCGCACTTATTCAGCACATCAGGTATGATTCTAGACCCGTTCGAGGACGAACGTTTGTTTAAGAGGTGGAGAATGTAATGACTCGACCGGTCATTTTGCGTTATCGGACCCCGTTCCCCTAAATGAAACTTTCCATAGCGGCTTATTGTGATTTATGACCTGCGGGGACGGGTGGTTCGGGATTTGGAAGTGTTTGGAGCAATACAGGAACACTTAGTTCCTTAAGGTTGGCCTTTTTGGCCAACCTTGACTTCGGTCAACATTTTGAGTAAACGACCACGAAATCGAGTTTCGACGGTTCTGGTAGCTTCGTATGATGATTCCGGACTTGTGCGTATGTCCGAAATGGGTTTTGGATGACCCGGGAGCGTTTCGATGCCAAATAACGAAAATACAGTTTCCTTAAGTTCATAATTTGGTTTGGAACGTGTTTTTGTGTTATCGAGGTCCAAACGGAATTTTGAGACTGGGAATAGTTCCATTATGTTATTTATGACTTGCGTGCAAAATTTGGTGTCATTCCGAGTATTATAGGTCGGTTCGGCGCATTGCAACAAAATTCAAGAACTTAAAGTTCTTAAGTTTGATTCAAGGGGTTTTGAGGTGTGATTTTGAGTTTTAGCGTTGTTTTGAGTGTTTCGAAGGCTCGAACGAGTCCCTATTATGATTTGGGACTTTTTGGTATATTTGGACGGGGGATCGGGTGGGCCCAGGTGCCTCTTGGGCACCAAACGAGGCCAAAAACCAGCTGCATCAGTTGTTGGTGCACCTGATCTAGTGTGACCGCATGTGCGGTTGCCCAGTCGTAGGTGCGGGACTTCTCCTGCTGTCCCAGCCTCGCAGATGCGACCCCCAGGTGGGCTGCCCAGTTCTCGCAGGTGCCGAGCCGCAGGTGCGTACTCCTTCACGCAGGTGCGTACTCCTGCACGCAGGTGCGAGCCCAGACCCTTGTCCCATTTCCCGCAGGTGCGAGACCGCAGGTGCGGAACCACTATTAGTCAGTGTGTTTCTTTAAAACACGGGAAATGTCCATTTTTCCTAATTTCATCCACCACTTGAGACCTCGAGAGCTTGGGAAAACTGCCCCACGACCTAGCTACTGATAAGGTAAGTAAATTCTATCCTAGTGTTAGTTTAATACATGAATTACTAGCTAACTTAACTACTTAATTAGTGAAAAACAAGAAAATGGGTTGTAACCTAGGGCTTTCGATAATTTAGGGAATTACCCGTGAATTGGCTATGAAATCAAGTAAAAATCATATATTAACGATCCTTAGGTTATGGGTGAGTGTTTCCTTTGTGAATTTTTGGAATCCGAGCGTGCGGGCCCGGGGGTGGATTTTGGGATTTCTTCAAGAATGATGAAGTTACTAATTAAATAGGGGAATTTCCATACTTTGGGCATAAATTGTTGTATTTGTATAACATTTGGCTAGTTTTGAGGCTCGGGTGTAGAGTTCGGAGTTTCGGGCGCGTTCTTGGACCGAAGGTAGATTCGGCACGAGGTGAGTCTCCTTTCTAACCTTGTAATATGGAATTGTCCCCACAGGTAATTACACATGATTCAAATGTTCTTATTTTTGGGGGCTACGCACGCACGAAGTGACGAGAGTCCGTGCGTACCTACTATTATGCCATGTCGGGTAGTTTTAGGACTCACGAGCATTCTTTATGTGCCTTACATGTACCCCTAAACGTATTTTGAGTTTATTATTGCCCTTGAATTAGCATGAGAACATTAGGAAGTTACGTTCAAAATTTCAGATGCTTAAGTTCTTGGTTGCAAGTATAATCTCTATTTAATCCTTGGATTTTCCTGATAATTCTGTGTATTTATACGAGCACCCGCCTCGCATGTATGATTCGCGAGCGGGGTAGCCTTATTATTATGTCAACCGCGTCGCATGTTCGATTCGAGAGTGGGGTAATAGATGCATCTATGGTTCGAGCCGTTCGAGCCTCGGCAGTGCACATTTATTTTCGCGACGCTTCGACATACTATGTGCTGCATATTTTGACTGAGAGTATTGTTGTTATCATATAAACTGTTTCATGTCAAAAGGAAAAGTTAGTTTATTTTATACTAGTGTGATGTGACATGCAGAGGTAAATTGTAAATTTATACTTGATATTTTCATGTCTTGTAATTCCTGAAACTGCTATCCCTGCCTAGTCTTCATTCACTTATATTATTACATCTTGACCCTAGTAAGTATCACGTCGACCTCTCGTCACTACTTCTTCGAGATTAGACGGGATACTCACTGGGTACATATTTGTTTATATGTACTCATGCTACACTTTTGTACTTAATTGTACAGGTTCTGAGGCAGGTGCTTCTGGTTATCTGACCGGAGCGTGATCTTGAGGGCATACTCTTTACCCGACTCCACGGTGAGCTGCTCCCCTTGGCGATCCTCAGCAGCACATTGGAGTTGTCTTTTGGCTATTTCTATCCAATTACTTCAGACAGTAGCACAATTATTCTACTTATTTTGTATTACCAAGGTTGTCCGTGAGTTGTGAGACCTAAGCAACCTAGAGCTCTGATACCAACTTGTCACGGCCAGGAAATCACACCTTCCAGACCGTGACTGCGTCTAACGCTGAACCCGCTAGACAAGCCAACGTACACAACATTATTACCCTGATAACACAACGTAACAGTATTTAAAACTATTAACCTTCAACCATTTGCTGAAATAACTCAAATTCATTAACGTTCAATCTTTACCGAAAACATCCCACACCATTAACTTTCAAATCTTTGATGAACATCACGAATCACTTCAAAAGTTCTCACGGCAGAAAAGTAATAATATTTCAAAAA
>ML256727.1:41134-54122 GCA_005239495.1 Nicotiana undulata
GGTATACCTTGAAGCTCTGGGTGGACTGAAGGTGACTCTCTCAATGCGGTCCACTGGATCCGGATGCGTGATCTGCTCAACATTGAGAAGTGCAGTGTAGCATCAGTACAACCGACCCCATGTACTGAGTAAGTGCCGAGCCTAACCTCGGCCGAAGTAGTGACGAGGCTAGACTTGACATTAACGATCACCTGTCCTATTCTACAGCAGGTAATAGGAAATAACACAAGGCAGGAGATAAGCAGGCCAGTAGGGGATACGGGAGCAGTAAAGGGAGACAAGTGAAATAAAGCAGTCACTTCGACAGATAGAAGTGATCCAGAGAAACAATCCAACATAATCGACAACGAAACAAGTATAAATGTCAGAAAAGTAAACAATGGCATGGCATCGCCCTTCGTGCTTTTACTCTCTTCCTCACAATGCAATGTACAATGAATCATGGCACGACATTTACCTTCGTGCTTTTAATCAATAAAAATCATGGCACGACATTTACCTTCGTGCTTATAATCAATAAAAATCATGGCACGACATTTACCTTCGTGCTTATAATCAATAAATATCATAGCCCGACATCACCCTTCGTGCTTTACACTCTTCCTCACCAAACAATAACAGATAAATGGCAAGTAGTACAGCATAGTGGAAATAAGCTGTTCAGAACACCTAACAAGGGGGAAACATCAATTAGTAGCTCAAGAAATGCCCAGCAAGGGTCTCAGCTATAACCAATTACCTCAATCACATACTCTACACTTGTATTATCATTCGTATCAATACTTCTCAAACTCAACAGCCAATACTTTCAGTCAAGGATGAATTACCAAGTAAAGACAATCTCATAATGTGCTAAACATGGAATAAATACTGCAATTTCTATCAAATTAGACTCACGGCCATGCTTGACACACATTGCATAGGTACTCGTCACCTCACCTATGCAATGAACATGATAATCATTTAGCACATAGCAAATAATACCTATTCCCTCACCAAAGTTAGGGAAGACACTTACCTCGGTCCAAAGTATGGCAATCAACCCTCTAAGACCGCCATTCCTTTATAATCCGACTCCGAAACAACGTTATCTATGCATAATTAATTCAATAATATCAATAAAGACTCAATAATATAATCCCATAGCCTAGGTGTTCATTTTCTAGCATTCTTTCAAATTATCAAAATTTGACCCCAGGCCCACGTGGTCTAGACTCGAGGTTCGGACCAAAACCCGATCACCCATAACCCCACGAGTTCAAATATGTAATTAGTTTTAACATCCGAACCCAAATTGAGGTTGAATCACCCAATTTTCCCAAAAACCTAACACTACCCAAAAACCCCTAATTTCTATTTGATTTTATGATTTTTGGCCTAGTTTTCTAGTGATTATGAAAGGAAAGGGGAAGAAATTAATGTTAAAATCACTTACCCAAGTGTATATGGAGGGAAATTAGCTTGAGGCTCGTCAATGGGGGTTGAGGATGGAGGAGGAGACTGAAATTTAGGAATTCCCGTATTGAATTCTGTTTTGGGGTTAAAATTATAGCTGGGCGAAATAACTCTATGCGATCGCGGAAAAGGGAGTGCGATCGCATAGAGTCAGGGATCCTGTGAAGTGCGATCGCAGGACAAGGGCTGCGACCGCAGTGAAGCCTGGACCTATACTACTGCGATCGCGGACAAGGGCAGTGCGATCGCACTGAGTAACTACCCAGCCCCCACCCTATCACACCTACACACTATGCGATCGCGGACAACACTATGCGATCGCATAGAGTAAACTTTGCCCCTACCAAACTAATGTTGTGCGATCGCATATATGCATATGCGATCGCACTGAAGAAAAGGCCTGACACCAGAAAACTAACAAAAACCAGATTTTCCTAAGTTTTCTCACCCCGTTAGATACCCGAAACTCACCCGAGCCCTCGGGACTCAAAACCAAAGACACACACGACTCCCAAAACATCATACGAACTTGTTCAAGCTTTTAACCCATCAAAATATCAAAACTATGAATTAAACTCCAAAATCTATAGAATTTTCTCAAACTTCATAAACCTCTTAAATTTCCCATTTTTAATCTGAATCACGTCATTTCAAGTCCGTTTTACACCAAATTTCACAGATAAGTCACATAACATATAATAAACCTGTTCCGGACCTCGAAACCATAATACGGGCCAGGTAACGCGATTTTCACATCAAATTCATTTTCAAAAATCTTTATTATTTTAAGAAAACAATTTTCTTTAAAAATTTATTTCTCGGGCTTGGGACCTCGGAATTCGATTCCGGGCATACGCCCAAGTCCCATATTTTCCTACGGACCCTCCGAGACCGTCACATCACTGGTCCGGATCCGTTTACCAAAAATGTTGACCAAAGTCAACTTTATTCAATTATTTCATTCAAAATTTCATTTTTATCAAATTTTCACATAGAAGCTTCCCGGCTACATGCCCGGGCTGTGCACGCATATCGAGGTGAGATTAAAGGAGGCTTTCGGGGCCTCGGAACACAGATTTAGCTAGGATTAGTTAGGATGACCTTTTGGGTCATCACATCAAAGCTCAATAATTCTGGCACAGATTTGGCAAATTATACACAGTTAATTAATTAGTTTATTTCTTTATTTTTTTATTTAATTATTATTAGTATTACTTTGATTATTATTATTTATTCATTTATTATTATGATCATTATCATTATTATATACATAAATTGTTGAATAAGCCTAACAGGCATGACTCCCTACCAGTACTGTAGTAAAGTTTTAATTCACAAGGGAGACTTTAAACACAAGAATTTCCATCACAAGGACCTCACCCCTACATAACTTCCACCGCGGCTCGTAACCCGATTTAAACATACCAAATCATATCAAAATGCGAGGATCTCTCCCTCAGTTCTGAATCACAAGTAATATGCGCACTGTCAATCGAAACATTCCATTTTCTTCTTTCAAATAATTTTCGTTAAACAAAATTACAACACGTAATGATAGACATAGCTATCTCCATAGAATTTCTCAATACTAGTGTTCACACAAGTAGATTTTTGCGTTACGAAGCTCACCCGAGAGTAGAGCATATTAAAAGAATTTTTATTGGATACGCATAACCGTATTAAGTTCAGGAAATCATCACTTTATACTAATTAGAGATTGTTCTTGAAATAACACAATTTAATGTATCGACCTCAGCCATACCATAGAAAATATATCAGCAGGCTGGGTCTCCTCCTCTAGGAATCTGACCTCCACTTTCGACATTACGATTCCTTTTTCCTTAGCTGGTCACGTAAGTTAATTGCAAATGCAATGGGGCACATAGCCTGAGTGAACTGATGAAATATGACTCTCCCAAGTCTAGGACAATTTCTATCACTCGCCGAAATGAAGTATCGACTTGACCTGAGTCGTACAAGAGTTTACAGTCATAATTGAGTCCTTTAATGAGTCTGTGGACTTGCTCACTGGCTAGATAAACCGAAGTAGGAGTATGACGGCTAACTTACCGAACTTGATGGCATATTCTGACACCGTCATAGTGACCTGACGCAACCGTTCAAACCCTAAGCGCCATGCAAAATGGAAAGTCCGAGAAACAAAATATTTCAAAAGCATTATGAGAACTGAGTCAAATAGTTGGTGTTGCAATGACTAGTCGTCCTCTGCGTGGCTTGCCTCAACCACCGACGACCAATTTCTTTTGTACCATGTTGACTTAACACCGCTGAGCTACCCCACGTATTAATTTACCCTTCGTTATTCCTTGGGGTAACTCTTATCATTATTGATGCACAATGACCCCAAACATAAAGCTCTACACAGATAATTCTTGGCACGAACCATATAGTCTAGAAGCTCGTCAACCACTGTACTCCCTCTGGAGCACCCAAAAATCTGCAACCGTGACTTCCACGCTGAGTAGACCTTCTATAGATTTAAAGTTGTTCGAATAATGCCTTTCGTACTGAGGTATAGGGTTATTAAGGAGACTGACATACCGCAATTCCCAGCTTTATCTCTTGCATCATCTCCGACCTTATACATTCCAAGCCAAAACCGATATAACACATGACCCCGTAATCTATTCCTTGACGGTGGAATTTTTCACTTGGCACGAAGTCATACATCACAATGCCTGATAATCTAAAATGTTAAACTTCACGGCTCATATAAATCAACCTCGTTGCTTTCAACTATTCCCTTGTTATGCAACACTGGAGTAGCTATAAATCCTTCTGTGATATGGGCTAGTCCAACATATACCGACTGAGCTAGAACCTCTGCGTCTAGATCCATTTGAGACTGTATAATAGGTGCTGATGTTCGAGCTTTAGACTGAGCTCCGCTTCTGTCTCTTCCCCTAATCGTAGCTGTCATTGGGGCTTCACCTCTTGTCCGGTTGTAGACGCTTTGCATGTTGTCGATATTTGTGAGAGGATAAGAATAGACAAGTTTAATCATCAATGGTAGAATAAATTTGCACGATAAAGTAAAATAGAAGTGAAATTGTTCCTAACTTCATAGCCTCTAAGAGATAAGTACAAATGTCTCCATACCGATCCTTCAGACTCTACCAAGTTTGTTCGTGAATTGTGAGACCTAAGCAACCTAGTGCTCTGATACCAACTTGTCACGACCCAAATTCCCAACATTAGGGATCGTGATGGCGCCTAACACCACACTTGCTAGGCAAGCCAATGTTAGAGTTCTCTTAACTACTTCCTTTGATTAACCATTTAAACATGATAAAACAATTTTAAAAATAACTTACTCTAATGGATTTCAATGAATAATTAAAAATATAAATTAATAAGAAATTAAATAAACCGTGCCACGAACTAATTATATCAATAAATCTAAAACAACCCCAGGGTCTGGTGTCACAATTCACAAACTACTAAACAATACTACAAGTACTGGGCTGAAAGAAATATTGTAACTGTTCTGAATATAATAAAATAATGTTTATAAAAATAGGAGAAGACTCCAGGAATGTGTGGACCCCAGCAGATCTACTTCGTGTCTCCAAATAAATGGACGGCTACTCTATAAATCTCTACTGCTGGCCGGTATCTGGATCTGCACAAAAGAGTGCAGAGTGTAGTATCAGTACAACCGACCCCATGTACTGAGTAAGTGCCGATCCTAACCTCGACGAAGTAGTGACGAGGCTATGGCGGGGCATTAACAACATATAACCTTTGGCAATAATATATATAATAACGCAATAAAACAATTCTACACGAACAAGAAAATATAACTGAGACAACAAATATAAAGCAAGAAGGAAATCTAAACAAATAATTAATTACTGCAACACCAATGAAATAACTCAGCCGCCTTTTCCAGGCCTCGGCCATAACCAAATCTCAGTCCAAATTTCCAAACTTTAACTTTAAATAAAAGTAGTGCAAAAATACGAAAAATAGTAATATAAAATAGTAAGTTTTCAAATATTTGTTTTTCTTTGAAAATCAGTAAAAAAATATAAATGTCCTTCCTTATCGTTCATTCTTGCGGCGTGCAACCCGCCCCCACCTGTCCACCCTTATTGCTCCTCCCTAAATATATCACCCTTATTACTCCTGCTGCGGCGTGCAACCCGACCCCACCTGTCCACCCTTATTATTCCTTGTTGTGTCATGCAACCCGCTCCCACCAGACATATCATATCAATTTATTCATAAATTTCACAATTCAGGCCAAGCCTTTCACAATACTTTTATTTCCACAATTTCAAACAGAAAACAGTATAGCTCGTAAGTTTCAACCAATATCAATTCACAATAAAACCAACCAGAATATATGTAAACACCGTAACCCTGGCAACCCAGCTCAGTCTTTATGTACCATGATAAAATCAAGAGAACATCCAACTTTAATACACTTTCCACAATAATTGGCAACAATCAATTGAAACCAAACAACCATGTAAACCTCAACATTCATAAAATAGTTAAACTGCAATTCTCATAACTTCCTCAATATTATCAAAAATGAAACCAACAGGAACATATACATATATATATATATATATATATATATATATATATATATATATCGTAAAAACAATGCCAAACTACTCAACCGTTTTGTACCACAAGGGAACCAAATAAACAACCAATACTCTTTTCATAATAACCACAGTAATATTTAACAACAAAATAACAAAGCTAACTAGTCATAGAAACAATAATGAACAAAGAACAATTAAGGCAAGCATCAATTAAGTTGGGAACGGGAAATGGATCATGTTTATCAAGCAAATTGGGTGGTGCATAGATACTCGTCACCTCACATATACACCATGCCTATGTGTAATATCCCAATATTTTTAAGAATGTACTTTTAAGTTATTCTTAAATTATAATTCCTTATTCTCATAAAAATAATATTAATTAGTTATTTTATATGTGATTTCATAAAGATATATTTGTAGTCGAAGATAATATTTATATATGAGATGAGATATTATAGTGGACCTAATTTACAATTACACAAACTAATGAGCAAAGTAGTAATTTTAAATAATAATTAGGAGTTAAAATTTTCCATAACAAAAACCTAAAAAACAAAAGGAAAAAAGAAAAAAACAAATAAAACACTGCCACCCTTAACCCTTTCCTACACAAAACAACAGCCGTATTTCATATTCTTCCTCACTTCCTCACGTACCTTTCCACACAGTCTACACTTTTTTCTATTTTTCACGTCAATCACTTATAGCAACCAACCTGAAAGCACTAAAAACCTCCATAGCAACTCCAAAAACTTTTGACTCTCTTCATCACTTTTATACTAAAATTTCATCATTCGAAGGTTTCAACTAGTCTACAATTGTGGGTTTTGAGGTCACGTCATGTGTTCAAGTTCCTCTAATCGTCGAAGATCTCCGGTCTAAGGTCTTTATCGCTTCCACTCTTTCGGTCAAGGTTGAACGTCAGAGTTCGACTTTGTTGTATCCAGAGGGGTTTGATTCATTATTAATCAGATTTCAAAAAATATTTCAGCTCCATTTGAGTTCATGTGTCGTCGAAAGTCCTTGTTCGAGTTTCCGTTGTCGTTGAAGGTTCCGGTCTAGGTCTTTGTTGCCGTCATAGTCCGATGTACACTTCTGTTTGGGGGTCGGTTCAGTGATCTAAATTTGAAGGAAAATTAGTCCACTTGAGGTTGAGGCCATTGGTGGCCGTATGGCTAGTTTTGAGACGTTTGGAGGTCACTACGCGCGTGATGGTATTTTTGGAGATTCACTTGACTTGCTCAGTATTGTAATTGACTTGTTCGAGGTAAATGTTTTGCCTAGCCTTGTTGAGGGAGTTTTTCCTCCTATTTGTCATTGTTTGCTACATGCGGGGGTGATACATATATGAGGTGACGAGCATATATGTATGTGGCAGGGTTAATCATGCTCGGGGGTAAATTGTGCTATTAATCAACGTATAAATAAATATAAGAAAAATTAAGAGTCATTATTTTATGTGCATGTTGGAACTTTATGACTTAGGAGTATTTTTTTTAAAGAAAAACTTGATGTGGCTATTGACTAGATAAACATGCTGACACTTAATATATAAACAAATAGCAACTACCTCAATTATCAAATAATTCTAAAGTATAGTTCTTGAAATATTGAAAATATCCATGCTAATTATATTTGCTTGACCAGTTGCAGCCTCCGTTTGTTGAATTCTTGGTTTCTGGGTAAGAAACAAATTAGTATTTTAGCTCTCTATATAGAATGGATAAGCTACTGTCACTGTTTCATACCATAGTCAATAATATGTTGTTATGGTCGATATTTTGAGGTACTAGATTACATGCTTATGTCGTTGATAAATCGTGGGAATTGTGGAAATACTTGAATTATATAGCCTTGAGCATCCATTTAATTATTGTTGGTTTGAAAAGTAGCGATTGAGAATTTGTTTGGAATATCCTTTTGACACTCTCCTTGATGTTATTTATTCTTCCTACCTGACCATTTTATTTAAATTTATACTCTTGGTGAGGAAGAGTGTAAAGCACGAAGGGTGATGCCGTGCCATTGTTTATATTCATTATCATGTGAGGAAGAGTGTAAAGCACGAAGGGTGATGCTGTGTCATTTCATATATATTATTAGGTGAGGAAGAGTGTGAAGCACGAAGGGTGATTCCGTGCCATTTCATATATATTATCATGCGAGTAAGAGTGGAAAGCACGAAGGGTGATGCCGTGCCATTTCATATACATTATCATGAGAGGAAAGAGCGTAAAGCACGAAGGGTGATGCCGTGCCATTTCATATACATTATCATGTGAGGAAAGAGCGTAAAGCACGAAGGGTGATGTCATGCCATTTCATATACATCATCATGTGTGGAAAGAGCGTAAAGCATGATGGGTGATGCCGTGCCATTTCATATAACATTATCATGTGAGGAAAGAGTGTAAAGCATGACGGGTGATGCCGTGCTATTTCATTTATATTGTTATGCTTTTAATATTGTGAGGTCATGGCACGAAGGGTGTTTCCGTGCAGGTGAGGTTGAGGGGCATGCGTTATGATGTGATATATGTTTTTCGTGTATACCTTCCCGCCTTTACCTTGAGTTGTCATTGTCGCCATTATATATTATGTGCGATATGTTGTTATTGTCCCGTACTTGACCTCTATCTCAATTGTTGTTGTGTTGTCCATGTCTTTTACTTGCTTAACTTGCATATGCCATGCCTATTTCCTGCTTTTATAACTACTAGTTGCAGTGTACGTGTGTTGCACGTGTGTATGGTATATATATATATATATATATATATATATATATATATATATATATATATATAAACCTTAAAATAAAATAAAATATTTGTTTAAATGATGAAAATAGAGTCAGTTGAGATGTTGGAAATTGTTAAATGGTGATGCTTTTTGATACTCTTTTATTTCCTGTTACAGTCGTATTGTGTACTCTATTCTATTATTCTGTCTTTTGGTTCTATTGCTAGTTTTCATTATAGTGTTTATTAATGAGTATCTTTTTACTAAAAAAATCTCGTCACTACTTCGACGGGGTTAGTCAAGATATTTACCAGTACATGGGGTCGGTTGTACTGATACTGCACTTCTGCACACTCTGTGCAGACTATTTGAGCGGAGCTGCTGAAGAAGTTGGGGGCTGACCCTGAAGATATTCGTGTATTCTGTATAGAAGCTTCCACTTGTCCTTGGTAGTTTTAGACGTTTGTAATCTGTTCATGTAGTTTTAACGTGTACTTATTCATACCTGCTTTGTATATTCTATGTCTTAGAAGCTCATGATTCGTACTATCAGATCTCGTGTATATTTGTAAAAGTTCCGATAAATTCTAATTTAATTTTTGATAAGTTTATTTGGGTGTTTCTTTTATTAATTGGCTTACCTAGCGGGTCAAGTTAGGTGCCATCATGACCTGAAATTTTTGGGTCGTGACAAGTTGGTATCAGAGCACTAGGTTTGTAGGTTCTATGAGTCATGAGAAAGTGTCTAGTAGAGTCCTGCGGATCGGTATGATGACGTCCATACCTATCTTTGGGAGGCTACAGGGCATTTAGGAAAAAATTTTCATCTTTCATTCCTTATTCGTGCTTCGAAACGAATCAAGTTAAACATAGGAATATCTCTTTCGCAGACGGCTAGGACACGCGTATATCCTCTGCTACATGACACAATTGGCTTAAATATTTTAAATGATAAATGTTCAACTTAGAATGACCTTGAGTCTATGGGATGTATTATATCGTGATCTTAGTTGAGATTGGGCAAACTGTAAATTAAGATAGCTCTACTATCAAAACAATCTCTACCAAAATTCTTAAGAAGGTTGAGAGTTTGATTAAAAAATTTGAATGTTGAGAAGTAAGGAGTTTAATATTTTAGCCACGTCTAGGCTATTGGAGTTGGCAGTGAAAAGTATAAAGAAAGCACTTATACAGTTCATAGTTTAATGCCTCTTGAAACGATTCACTATTATTTGTGATATCGCGATGATGCCATTATAAATGTGAATATGGTGTTACTATACTAATTCAAGCGCATGGAGTATGATAATAATAGTAACACTACGTGCTATATAATACATTCTGATTGGTGTCCATAGATAAGTTGTAGCTTGTGAGAGAAAATAAGATTCAAATATGAGAGTTAATGCACTAACATAGTAAGATATCAGTTATGAAATTCGGCGCGCATGAGCATGAGTAGCTATTACAGTAAGAGATAAGATGTAGAGTATTAAGACTGCCACATATTAGGTATAAACTGATGAACCGTAAAGGAGGTTTGAGTACCAATAAGATGGGTGCCATCAAGATAAGTAATTGGTTCTTATGATCTTGTTAACACATATCGTGTTTGGTAAAACACATACTTAAGGAAGATGAGCAATATTTCTTTTTATAAAAACACAATATAGAAGAGGATAAAGAATGTACTTGAGTATTTAAAGAACCTATTTATAGTTTCGACCCTTATAGGAGAGTCTATTGTTGATTGGTCTATCGAATATGTGTGGACATAGCTCTCGATCGTGATTCACTTACAAACTATTTATAATTTGGCATAGTTGAGCTTGAGGTTATCTTGTACTTGGATTGGACGACTTCGTGTTGCCTATGATTAATTGCATGAAAGACTATCATATTTTCCACTTTGATTGATCCTAGTTTTGAATATAAACAAATCGCAGCATGCCTATAAGAAAAGCTACCTCATAGTAAAAGTTCTATATATAAGTGAAGGGTGTATATTGTATCTTAACTATAACTCGGGGCACTAGAGTTGAGTAACCGACTATTGAGGTAGTCTTAGTTTTAATTAGTTTCCAAATATATTTTCAGAGAACCTACCAAGTATACCACCTGTTAGGGAGATAGTCTTAGATATTGATGTACTGCGAGAACTCAATTTTTCGTTAGTATTATAGAATGGCTCTGTGGAGTCAAAGGAACTAAAAGAGTAAGTTACAAGACTTCATGATTGAGAATTCACTAGACCAAAGTACGTTATCTTCGTTAAGAAGAAAAATACATTTATGAATTTTCCACTTAGAGCGCTGTGAAGGAAAATTTTAATGTCTGTTCAACTTATATTATTATCACTTTTTGTGGGATGTGTTCTAATAATCCGAAGCAGTGCCAAATGGCATGTTCTAATGTTCTAATAATGCTGACCAGTAACATATAATTTGGATTTTATTGCCTGTGGATTGTGATGCAAGAGCTGTTCCAAAAGATGTTTTCTTTTATATGGTACTTAATGTCAATTAATTGATTGGAAATTTAAAAGTATGGATTCTTCTGAGCCGGCTTGTGTGGTTATCTTTTATATTAGGATACGACATTTCTAAAAGCAATTGTCTTAATGTATCAGAAGAAGACATTCTAAAAGCACTGCTGAAAAAAAATAGTTTATATTTGATTAAAGGAAAAATAAAGGGATTTGATTTACGTGTTAATCTGGTTAGTATAAGATGTGATGCTTAAGTAGATTGCTTTAGAGATCTTTAGTTATCTAAGGAGAAATCTCTAAAACATGATGACAAGTAACATCTGTTTTTAATTGAAACCAATTTAATGTAATGTTAATTTTCTTCCTTTGGGTGCGCTATACTCCATCCTCTTGGTGGAAGTTGTTGGTTTCTTGTCATGCTTTCCATCCTTTATTTGGAGTTGATGACTCCGTACCATAAATACTTTAGTTGGATTACGTATATTTGTTATTAGCAAAGGGTCTTTGGCCATGGCTGTGGTCTCAGTTGAATTATTTTGAGTTACAGAATCTTAGTTTTGGGCATGGTAAGTGTGATGACCCAAACGGTCATCCTAAGTAATTTTAGCTATATCTGTATTCCGAGGCTCCGAAAGCCTCCGTTGATCTCACCTCGATATGTGTGCGCAACCCGGGCGTGTAGCCGGGAAGTCTTTATATTGAAATTGGATGAAAAATAGAATTTTTGATAATTAAATGAATAAAGTTGACTTTGGTCAACATTTTTGGTAAACGGACCCGGACCCGTGATGTGACGGTCTCGGAGGGTCCGTAGGAAAATATGGGACTTGGGCGTATGCCCGAAATCGAATTCCGAGGTCCCAAGCCCGAGAAATGAATTTTTAAAGGAAATTATTTTATGGAAATAATAAAGGATTTTGAAAATGAATAATTATGTGAAAGCCGTGTTACGGGGCCCGTATTACGGTTCCGGAGCCCGAAACAGGTTTATTATATGTTATTTGTCCTATCTGTTAAATTTGGTGTAAAACGGGTTTGATTTGATTGGTTTCGGATCAAATGAGGAAAATTGGAGTTAATGAAGTTTTGAGAAATCTCATAGAATTTGAAATTTTGTTTGGAATGTGATTTTATGTTCTCGATGTCTGAATGGAATTCCGAGACCGGAAATAGTTCCGTCGTGCCATTTATAACTTGTCTACAAAATTTGAAGTCATTCCGAGTAGTTTATGTCACGACCCAAAACTGGTTCAGGTCGTGATGGCACCTAACGGCGAGGTTAGGCAAGCCAACGTACAACTATAAAAATAAAGGTGCGGAATATAATCAACAGTATGGGGTAAGGCCGTAGAAACAAGTTGAGCCACAGTTGGGCCCAATATATACAACCCCAAATTACCAACATAACTACAACAAGTGTGTGCCAGGACTAGTGTCAACGGGCGGCTACATAGATACAACAACTGAAATATATATATACAAAAATACAAGCCGCAGTCTGAAACAAAAGACTGAGCAAAATGAAACTAGAATGCTCCAGAGGTGCTGTCAGGATGACGCCAAGAAGACAGCTCACCGTATAGAGTGACACCGCGATCAGTACCTATCAGCAGACGGACGGACTTCACCACATGCACAATCAAGTGCAGAAAAGAAAAAAAAAGTGCAGCATGAGTACATATAATCAAATATGTACCCAGTGAGTATCCTGTCTAAACTCGTA
>ML256729.1:0-44246 GCA_005239495.1 Nicotiana undulata
CTTGTGAGGTTTATACAGACCACCGCAGCTTGCAGCACTTGTTCAAGCAGAGGGATCTCAATTCGAGGCAGTGCAGGTGGCTTAAGTTGCTGAAGGAATCATTCTTTATCATCCGGGCAAGGCAAATGTGGTAGCAGATGCCTTGAGCAGGAAGATGGAGAGTATGGGTAGCCTGGCGTATATTTCAGCGGAGGAGAGACCTCTAGCTTTGGACATCCACTCCTTGGCTAATCGTTTTGGTGAGATTGGACCTTTCAGAGCCCAGCCGAGTTCCTGCACGTGTGGTTTCTCAATCATCATTATTGGGGGAGATCAGGGCTCGGCAGTTTGATGACCAACACTTGGTGGCTCTCCGGGAGACAATAGTGAAGGGTAGTGCTAAGGAGTTTTCTATCGTTGAGGATGGTGTTCTGAGGCTTCAGGGTCGCTTATGTGTCCCTAATGTTGATGGCCTGAGGGAGAGGATTCTAGAGGAGGCTCACAGTTCACGGTATTATATTCATCCTGGTGCTATGAAGATGCATCGTGACTTGAAGCGGCATATCTGGTGGAGGCGGATGAAGAAGAACATAGTGGAGTATGTGGCTAGATGTCGACCTTGCCAGCAGGTTAAGTACGAGCACCAGAGGCCAGTAGGCTTACTTCAGTAGATGCCTATACCTGAGTGAAAATGGGAGCGCATCACTATGGACTTCGTAGTTGGGTTGCCTCAGACTTTGCGGAAGGTTGATGCGGTTTGGGTCATTGTGGACAGGCTGACCAAGTCGGCGCACTTCATTCCAGTAGCTACTACTTATACTTCTGAGAGGTTGGCCCAGATCTACATGCGGGAGATAGTCCAGTTGCACAGTGTACCTGTGTCCATTATATCAGATCGAGGTCCTCAGTTCACCCCGCACTTCTGGAGAGCGTTATAGAGTGAGTTGGGCACCCGGGTAGAGCTCAGCAAAGCATTTCACCCCCAGACCGACGGGCAGTCGGAGCGGACAGTTCAGATATTGGAGGACATGCTCAGGGAGTGTGTGATTGACTTCGGAGGTTAGTGGGACCAGTTTTTGTCTTTGGCCGAGTTTGCTTATAATAATAGTTATCAGTCCAGCATTAAGATGGCTCCATTTGAGGCCTTGTATGGTCGGCGATGTCGTTCTCCTATCGGGTGGTTTGAGCCTGGCGAGGCTAAGTTATATGGCACCGAACTGGTGAAGGATTCTTTGGAGAAAGTGAAGTTGGTTCAAGAGAGGCTTCGCACAACACAATCTAGACAGAAGAGTTACGTGGATCAGAAGGCGCGTGATATATCATTTATGTAGGGAGAGAAGGTTCTGTTGAAAGTCTCTTCGATGAAGGGTATTATGAGGTTTGGGAAGAAGGGCAAGTTGAGCCCAAGGTTTATAGGTCATTTCGAGGTATTGAGGCGAGTTGGAGAGGTTGCTTATGAGCTTGCTTTACCTCCTAGTTTATTAGGATTTCATCCGGTCTTTCATGTATCCATGCTCCGGAGGTATCACGCCGACTTCTCTCACGTAGTAGATTTCAACACCATTCACCTATATGAGAGGTTGAGCTATGAAGAGGAGCCAGTTGCTATTATTGATAGGCAGGATCGTCAGTTGAGGTCCAAGAGGGTTTCCACCGTAAAGGTCCAGTAGAGGGGCCAACCAGTCGAGGAGGCGACTTGGGAGTAGAAGAAGGACGTGCGGAGCAGATATCCACACTTCGGTCAACATTTTGAGCAAATGACCTCAGAATCAAGATTCGAAGGCTTCGGTAGGTTCGTATGGTGATTTCGGACTTGGGCGTACGTTCGAAACGGGTTTTGGTTGACTCGGGAGCGTTTCGGCGCCAAATAGTGAAATAAGAGTTTTCTTAAGTTCAAATTTTGGTTTGGAACGTGATTTTGTGTTATCGAGGTCTGAACCGAATTCTGGGACCGGGAATAGTTTTGTCATGTCATTTATGAATTGCTTGCAAAATTTGGTGTCGTTCCGAGTAGAATAGGTTGGTTCGGCGTAATGAAAGCGAGTTCAAGAACTTAGAGTTCTTAAGTTTGATCCTAAAGGTTTTGAGGTGTGATTTTTAGTTTTAGTGTTGTTTTGGGCGTTCCGAAGGTTCAAGCAAGTCCGTATTATGATTTGGGACTTGTTGGTATATTTAGAAGGGGGCTCGGGTGGGCCCAGATGTCGTTCGGGTATCTAGCGAGGCCAAAAACCAGCAAAAATGACTGTTGGTGCACCAGATCTGGTGCGATCGCACCTGCGGAGGCCTAGCTGCAGATGGGAGACCGCTTATGCGGTCCCTGCCTCGCAGGTGCGGCCCCAGCTGAGTTTTCCATATTCCGCAGGTACAGATCCATTTTCGCAGAAGCGGAGCCGCAGGTGTGAGCCCAGGCCCCCTCTTCCATTTTCGCAAGTGTGAGATTTTTCTCGCAGATGCGAGACCGCAGGTGCGGTCCTCGAGCCGCATGTGCGAAAAGCCTGTAGGCAGTGAGGTTTGTTTAAAACACGAGGTTGAATCATTTTTCACCATTCTTCTTCCTCCATTGGCGATGTTTTAGCATACAAGAGAGACAAACGACCTAGCTATTGTATGTTTCGAGTCCTTGGGCAACGAATTTGGAGTTTCGGGCGCGTTCTTGACTCGGGAAGTAGACTTGGCACGAGGTAAGTCTCCTTTCTAACCTTGTAAGAGGGAATTTCCCCCATAGGTGAATTAAATGATTACGTGTTATTGTCGATGGGGACTACGTGCGTACGAGGTGACGAGAGTCCGTACGTAGTGACTATTATTGTTATGTCCGGGTAGGTAGGCTCACCCCATGCCTTGTGAATTTCATTAAATTGAATTATATATCTTGTGACTTTATTGTATGAAACCTTGTTTTGGAGAAAATCCAAGAACTTGGTATTTTAAAGGAATGGTTATTTTGAAAGGATTTAAAGAACGGTGTTGAATTTTCATGTGACCGCTTCACAATTTATATTCCGCGAGCGGGGTGTTGCTTTCCCCTAATCTCATGGGAGTGGGTCGTATGCCACGGCGGGTTGATAGATGCATCTATGGTTCGCGTCGTTCGACCCTTCGCCAACGCACAGATAATGTTATTATGATGGCTCAGGTCGGTTGTCCTTATCCCGTTATGCGCGTGCTACTTGCTTAATGTCTTTATGATTGTCGAATTGTTAGATATCCGGGGAAAGATGAATTGAGAACTTGCTTATTAGTGTTCTATCACTTAAATTGAATCGCGGTTATAATTCGATAATTACTGCCTTATTACCCTCGCATACTTGTTATTTCCATTATATCCTGCTTAATTATGCTGCTTGGACCCTAGTAAGTGTCAAGTCGGCCTCTTGTCACTACTTCTTCGAGATTAGACGGGATACTTACTGGGTACATATTATATTATGTACTCATGCTACACTTTGTACTTAATTGTACAGGTTCTGAGGCGGGTGCATCTGGGTATCAGGCCGGAGCTCTTCTTGAGATTTACCTGGGCTAGACTTCACGGTGAGCTGCTCCCCTTGGCGATCCTCGGCAGCACTATGAATTCTTTTATTTTTTGTTATTTCTGTCTATTGCCTTCGGACAGTAGGACGGTTTATTTCATCTTTTGTTGTGCTCTACTAGTATGCCTGTAAACTTGTGACACTAGTTCCTAGCACACACACGTAGTAGACATTATATTTTGGGGCTGTAAATACTGACTTATGATCCTTTTATGGTTATTTCTGTTATGATTTATCAAATATATCTGTTACTACTTAACGACTTAAACTTAATTTAGGCAAGTGTTAAAAACGTTTTGGTAAATAAAATAAAACTCACTAGTGGATAAATGTTGGCTTGCCCGACTATGGTGTTGGGCGCCATCACGACCTGAGTAAGATTTGGGTCGTGACAAACTTGTTGCACATTTTGTGTAGGTACATATATGTCCAGTGGCCTTGTAGGCGCAGAGGAAGGGTTATTGCGGAAACTTGGGTGAGCTGCATCGCATTACGAGTCCGCAGCACACAGAGTCTCCATCTGAGTTATTTACACACTCCTATCAAATTGTATCCCAGACAGATGTAGTATTTTTCTGTATTTTTCCTATGTTGATGCTCATGCACTCGTGACACCGGGTTTTGGGGGTGCTTATGAGTTGTTCAGTAATGTAGTTTTAAAAAATATTGTCAATTACTCTGTAAATTTTATCTCTTACTATTTGAGTTGAAGTAAATTATGATTTCAAAAATATTAAAATGAGTAATAAAGTTAATCATTTAATTGTTGGCTTGCCTGGCAACAGTTTTAGGCGCCCTCATGACCTTTAATGGATTTTGGGTCGTGACAATATGGTATCAGAGCATTAGGTTCACTTAGGTCTCACGAGTCATGATCAAGTCTAGTAGAGATTTGCGGATTGGTACGAAGACGTATGTACTTATCTTCTAGAGGCTACAGGGCTGATAGGAGCACTTCCCTTCTTGATTCCTCATCGTGTAATTTGATTCCTTTATGGCTTATTCCTTTATTTCCTTCCTTCTCATTCTTATACGATGTTAAACGCCCGTGTCAATTGGGAACCAAGGAGTTGCAGTGGTACTACAGATGTGGAGCAAGATATTTTCCCTGCGCATTCGAGCAAGTTATTCTCGTCTTCTTGCAGAAGGATGTCCTATCCTTTTAGCTTAGTAGCTATATTTCGGATGATTTTGAGGCTATGCACAGGTTGTTATGATGTTCATGAGTTATTATATCACTGTATTGATATATTGGTGATGTGCTCATTTATGTGCCGACATAGTGAATGACTTGAAAGGAGGATTTCTAAGGGCATGATGTAGAGGTCCAGCGTTTAATTCCAGCAAAGGAAAGGCAATCGTACTATTAATTTTTAGGTTTGTGTTGATGGAGTAACGAGAGTTAATATTTTCGAGCGCGGTAGAGTTCTCAATTGTGATGTGGTATTGTAACGACCCGGCCGGTCGTTTCGTGAGATTAGACTCGTTTCCTCTGTTTCAGCTTTCTCACATGTTAATTAACCTAATTATGATGTGTTGGGTCGGTTAGTTCTTGGTTCGGAGTGGTCGTGGTGAGAATTGAGACACTTAGTCTCTTCAATGAGCTTAATAGTTGAAAAAGTCAACCGGGAGTTGAATTATAGGTAAACGACCTCGGAATGTGGATTTTATAGCTCGGATAGCTTCGTTAGGTGATTTGGGATTTATGAGTGTGATCGGAATGTAGTTTTGAGGTACGGAGTAGACTTAGGCTTGAATTGGCGAAATTGAGTTTTTGGCGATTTCCGGTCGATAGTAGAAATTTAGCTATCGGGGTCGGAATAGAATTTCGTAAGTTGGAACATGTTCGTAGGGTCATTTTGGATGTGTGTGCAACTTTTCAGGTTAATCGGATGTGTTTTGGTTAGTTTCGGCATCGTAGATGATTTTCGGAAGTTATAGGATTCTTAGGCTTGAATCATGAGTTGAATTGGTGTTTCAATGTTATTTTGGGTGTTTCGAGGGCTCGGCTAAGTCGGGGTAATCATTTATGACTTGTGTTACTTTTAGTCGGGGCCCCGAAGGGCTCGGTTTGATTTCTGATAGTCTTCGGAAGGTTTGAAGTTGGGAATTTCAGCAGAAAAAGTTGTTGGTGCAATATTTCTGGTGTGGCCGCACCTCCGGAAGGGCAGCCGCGGGTGCGATGTCGCAGGTGCGGGTAGGCATGTGGTTGTGCCGAAGTTGGTCAGGCTGAGGGAAGCCACGGGTGCGAGGCTTGGGCCTCACCTGCGGAGTCGCAGGTGCGAAAATTTGGCATTTAAGTGATTCTCGCAGGTGCGCACTTGGGACTGCATGTGTGGGTCCGCAGGTGCGAGAGTTTAGCCGTAGGTGTGGAAATCCCTGGGCAGAACATACAAAAAGGACCCTTAGCATTTTTTGGTCATTTCCCATCATTTTTACACGGGTTTGAAGCTTTTGAAGGGTTTTTAAAGAGGTAAATCGAGAATTCTTCGTGGAGGTAAGGCTTTTGGACTTAAAACTTGTTTATATGTGATTAATGGACTGATTAGTGGTGAAATTTGTGGGAAACTAGTACAAAAATTGGATAATTAGGGCTTGTAATTAGAGACTTTGAATTGGGGATTTGAGGGGTCATTTGAAGTCCAATTTTGATGTTCTTAGTATGTATAGACTCGTGGGAGGATGAGGATTCTCGTGATGTAAATTTTGTCGGATTTCGAGACGTGGGCCCAGGGGTCGAGTTTGGCCAATTTCGGGATTTTTGAGTAATTTTTATAATTTTTGAATGGGCTTCGTTTTTGGCATATATAATGATATAAATCTGATTTTTGGTAGATTTGGAGAACTCGGAGGCCGAGTCTAGAGACAAAGGAACTGTGGTCTAGGATTTTAGGCGGTTTTGAGGTAAGTAACGTTTCCAAACTTGGTTCTGAGGGTTCAAAACCCCGAACTATATGGTATATGACTATAATTGAGGTGACGCATATGCCAAGTGACGGGCGTGCGGGCGTGCACAGAGTAAATTGTGACCTGGCTCATCCCATGTGTCACGACCCAAAACGATGGGCCACGATAAGTACCTAGTACCTTACTCAACCGAGTACCAACATAGCGTATCTTTATTATTACACCATTATATACACGTGACATACGGGCCTAATAGGCAAACATGAACATTTAAAAACTCAAAACATAGGCCGATAAGGCCGTACAATCTTTCAGGTACATGGAATATGTCTACAAGCCTCTAAGAGTACATAAATATCATAAAGGTCGGGACAGAGTCCCGCCATACCAAACAATGCACGTCTAGATCATACTAACCAAACAAGCAACTCCAAAGCAAATGGAGCGCACTAACATCTTTCGCTGAGCTGGTAGCCTACTTGGGGGGCTCTCGACCTGTCTATCTGGACCTGCGGGCATGAAACGTAGCGTCCCCAGGCAAAAGGGACGTCAGTACAAATAATGTACCGAGTATGTAAGGCAGTATATTGAAAGCTGAAACTGAACTGATAATATAATAACTGCAGGTAACAGGAAGTTAAAGATAATATGAAGATATGCTTACTTACTGATACTGACTCAACTCTCTCAATATAGTAAGTAAAATAGTTGTCCGGCCCTATAAGGCTCGGTAAATATATAAATAATCATATAACTGCTTTGCCGTAGTAGGCTCGCTCATAGGCGCTCGGCCATACTAGGCACTGTATCTCGACCAACTGGGCTCGCTCATAGGCGCTCGGCCACAATAGGTTCGGCATATAACTTACCATCCGATCAGAGGTTGCGCAATAGGGGCCAGCCCATCGATTATAGCTCGATGGTAATGAAAATAATGTGATACTATATATATATATATATATATATATAGATTGACTCTTTGCTCTCTTGACTGGAATAAGACAATACTCAAATGAATATGAAGTCCTAATAAAGAGAATATTAGAACTTGCGAGACTAGAAAATATACGTAAATTCAGGAATATGAATTTTTCTTTATGCCTCATTATCAAACTTGTGTAATGACAAGATCTTGCCAAAATGAAAGAAGGGCTTAACCTTAACATACCTAAGTAGGGAAAAATTCGTACTATATTCTTGAGACAAAATCTACACGGGCAAGGAGCGACTAGTTGGTCTTGCACATAAGTCATAGTCAACATTGCAGACCTCTTCCAACTTCCGGAATCGAAATCCGACCCCGAAATCAAAATTTCCACTACCAGTCCAAATCTCCAAAAAAATTCGACTTTCGCCATTTCAAGCCTAAGTAAGCTACATACCTTCAAAACACAATCCGGACATGCCCCTAAGCCTATAATCACCCAACATGCTCATTTTGATTTTAATAGTCCCTCAAATACGTTAATCCTCTATTACACACACTTTACTCCACTTAACCATTAGAACATAGAAATGATAAAGATCTTAGGGAAAACCTCATGAACATGTTCAAAGCTTAAACAATCAATTTTGGATCATCCCTTTCTTAAGTTCCAATCTTGATGCATTTCTTTTCCCTGTCAAACCAAATGCCTGCACAACCCCAGAATCAGCTATATAAAAAGTAACTCATGTGAATAATGTTCAACTATCCAGATCAAACAAATTTCATCATCCATTTGACTCAATTATTAGGAGTATAAAGGAAATACAAACTAAACTTTACACTCAAGGATGAAACACCTCATGAGACCTTTAAGCTCTCTTTGGAAGTATATAATTATTATGAGTACCTCAGAGTAAAGAGCTCTATTAGTCAAAATTAGTTTTCCTGGCCATGCCATATTATTCTCCCATTTAAGAATTGGGTGTTTTTCACCGGAAATAATACACAAGATTCTCTCATTCTGGGCGTTATCTTTAAACTGGTATAACTTTTGTCCTTCATGCATTCTAAAATAAGAAAATGAACATTTGAAAAATTATATTGGTGACTTCCAATTTTTTTCAAGCTTAGTCAAGAATTTTCTACATGAGTTCCTTTTAATGAACAAAAATAGGAATTAATAACAAATTTTCCCCCAGCACTGAAAAGGATAGGACTACTCAAAATATTAATAAAACCAAACAACTAAAATTTTAAGAAAACGAAAGAAATTTTAGGAGACTCCAGAAATGAATGCTCTGTACGTAGCTTTTGTATTCATCCAAATCATAAATACTTGCTTCATTATCCTAATGAAGTAAGAGTCACTACTACCTGTGGCATATGCTTCCACGTGGAGGTGGGGTGATAATGTTAATCTTTATCCATATATTAGGTAATTAGTTAATATCTCGTTACCCGGTAATTAACCAATTACCCGCACAATTAAGAATTGTCTTAAATTAAATACAATTCTACTCATTTTTAATATACTTTATACACTTTAATCTCATGGCCATGTGGTACCTTGTATGGTACTAGTTCATAAATATCGGGTATTAATGCTCGGCCCGAATTTTATCCCAAAATGCCAATTTCGACGAAATTCATTTTTTTTTATTTACTTACCTTCTCACCTTCACGAATTTACTCATCACTTGTTTGAAATAGCATAATACTTATAATTCCACAATAATCTCATTCCCGAACTTACGTCGGTTTACTTTCGACGAAATTTTATCGTACGAAAATGCGGGTTGTAACATCTCATTTCCGAGCTGTCAAAAATTTATTTATGGCACACTTTCACGTACGAAAACATGGGGTGTAACATCATTTCCCCTTTTGGAACATTCGTCCTCGAATGTTGACTGATGCACTTATATTTTCATAGCCTACGTCTTCCGAATACTTTATTATTCTCCTTGACGTCTAGGCAGCTGTTCTGCGATTAAATCCAAAGGCCAGGCCATTCCCCCCTTTTAGGCCTCTTTCTCACCCCAAGACTTATGGTCGGAATCCTTTCAGTCTCGTAATTGTTGCTACCTTCTATCATGCAGCTTGTACGACTCTGACCTTGTAAGTGCGCTTATGTGTCTCTTTTTTCCTCCAGTTGTTAGCCAATTTGTAGGCCTTACTTGTAAACATATACAGATCTTAATATGATGTCTTTATGGGAATCTATAGGTATACTAAAGTTTTCTCTCGGTACCTTGTAGAACTTGCGAATATTGCTATATCTTATTTCATAGACCTGAATCTTTACTGCATCTATGTAGGTCATATTATACCATAACTCTTATTCGATTTATCATTACTGAGGTCTGCAACGAACTCCAGGTTACTCTTGTTGTTTATCCTTAATACCGGTGGTCTAATTTCATCTCATACTTTTGAACTTCCATCCATCTATTGTTGGTTCATCATCTACCACTGATAACTTGATCTCTTATGTGACACTGCCGCTAGGGCTCACGTCTCATCAGGGATATCTGGGGTAATTAGATTGATCCACCTATGGGAAATACTATACTTCCATAACCGTATTTTATAGCATCCCAATATTACTCATCTTACATGGATATTTTAATCATGTACAACTCATGAAATCCTCTTCAAATCATTACTCAATCGAAGGCCCAAACGTTATCATTTATCTATCACAATTATGCCCTCATTGTATTATCTGGGTAGCTCTCCATCTCTTCGAAATGCCATTAGCCTTAGACTCGTTTGAGTTTATTCAGGCTATACTAAGCTTTATATAAATTAGAGAAACCATCAGCTCTCTTGTTTTTATGGCTTAATCCTAAGGACTTTATCCATTCTCATCATCTTCCTACTCGCCCTTTCTTATCCTTACTCCTATCTTCCTAAAACCTTGTCACTTTACCATATTTTAGCTTCCGACCTACATATTAATCTATACTACTCGCAACCTTCCTTCAACTCGCTTGCACACAAATCTCCTTATGTGATTTTGGAACATCAGAAGAGACATCACATCGTCTCTAACTCTTCTTTACTCTCTTGGCCAGATCTCTTGATACCTAGAAACCATAGGTTGGAAGATATTCTACTGACAATGCCGCTATTATTCCTAGATACTGAATCCCTACGTTTCTAGCCTGTTATCCGAAGTATGGATTATTCACGGTCTTTTGCCTTTAAGTATATCGTACGTTGTTCACCTTTACCATACTTACCTTTAAATATCGCATTGTATCTTCTATCTCTTTCATGACCTCCCTTCCACCTAGGTATGATTCATATCCATAACATGGAGCTCTTTTATAATACTTGCACCTCTGGTACATACACAATCCGGTGGGAGCTTCATACTAAATTCTTATGAGGCTGGTACTCTTTTCACATGCATCATCATAGAGCCCATATAAAATATGGCTATTGTACTATCTCTCTTGTACCTCTGATAGTAAGAGGGATTCTGCAATGTTCTCAATCATGATGTCTATAATTTTCTGAGTCCAATAATCAGACTCCTGACTTTTTTTTTTGTTGATGTAACTCTTTAGTTTCCTATTCCTTCTAATCAACTTTTATGTAGGCTTAAGCTATCTTCCGATCTGCGTCTCCTGGTATTAGTCATCACCCTAGCCCTTCATGGGCAATATGGAATATCCATGACATAATCCTTTAACAATTCAATCATTCGTCTATGTCCTGGGCTCAATTCTTTCTTTTAACGTATACCAGAATCTTCTACGGCTGTATATGCTGAAAGTATAAAACTCCAAACACTTAAGTACGTTCATAACATTACCAACTCAGGATCATTGATCGAATAATTCCTTTCGTTCCTTCTTAGCTTTCTTTAAACGTATGCAATTTTTTTGTTTTGGTCTTTCTGCCCCCTTGTTGCATGCATACTTAACTTATCCTAGTTCCCACACATGCCAAAATATTTTTTTTTCCTGTCTTTCTGACTCTTGTAAAGCTGCGAGCTTATTACAGACCTTTTGATGTCCTTCCTTGCCTATAATCATCTGTAGTTTCTTACCTCCGTATCCTTGTGCTTGTCGGGTTGCTTCTGAACTGATATTTTGACTGTCTTCCCAGTGTCATTCTCTTTTATTTCCGTAATACTCATACGGTACCTTTTAACTTCCCTAACTCTTATATGAATATATCTCAAGCATTACAATGTCATAACTGCGAGGCCGAATTCCCCATGTTGGGGTTCCCTGTGGTTATCTTGTATTGATCTGCTGATTTGTCTTTATCCTCTTGTCTAGGCATAACAAGACTCTTCCTGAATCAACTACTAACTGCTCGTTGGTTCGTTCTCATATCAACACTCCGCATAATCTTTCTTGAGTTATTTCTTTTGTCTTAACTTACATCTTGTGTTGGCTCTTTATTTATCAATAACATCCCGGTCCAGAACCCTTAATTCCTCTCCTTGGCGTCGTTCTTGCTTCATGTTATGGAATGGTAGCATATAAGTAGGAGCTGAATAAGTGTAATCTCATTCCTTTTTCGTTTTTACCGCATTCTTCCTTTACCATTCCATGATTACTCGCACCACTTTATTCTGACTGCATGGCACACCACTCCATATCCCCCCCCCCTTTAGGGGAGTACTAACACTTAGTTCTACGATGATCTACATATAAATATTTTACCTCTTCATCATTGGCATCTTTTCACATCATCGATGACCCTTACTCGCCTTGCAGTAATTGTTCTGTACTAAGGATAACAAATTTCATTACTCAAGAGGGATACATCTAGTGTAGCCGGCACGTACAGTTCTTTCAGTTTAACTTTGCTCACATTGCTTGCTTTAGGGAAGTGTTTTTCCTGAATGACCATTTTCTGAATTTCTCATGAATGTTCTTCTTTTGTCCATTCTATTAACGCCGGGGCAAAATCTAAAATTCTGATGATACTGACTATTATCCAGGCACTCAGTCCTTAATTCACGTTTAGTTATCCTGTTCACAAGCCCATACTGACTTGTATTACTTTGGGGGGTCTAACATTTCCTTTTGTTCACGAACGTGTTTCTCAAAATGAGGATATGAATTTATGGCCTATACTCTTGTTGTCTCAAGGCATGTCACTTCTCGTCTTTTCCTTCATTAGACAATAAACTCTGTAATGCTGTCGTTTTTTTTCCCTCTGATCTACCGTTGTCATCCATGTACCACATCTTACTCATAATGCACTCTCATCTTATTTCCTGCTAACATTTTTGTCTATCACTTTTTTCTGAAACTTATCGACAAGGTATTCTTTTGCTTTTAGCTCCCCTTTGCTCCATCCACTAGCTCTTCGGGTTGCTTAACATTATTTCTTTACTAGGGACGTGAGTCATACTAAGATGATATCTTTCCTTTCCAGGCTTCCAGTGCCTATCTTTGTAGTACTCATATCTAATTGTACTATTTTAGAGTGCACCATCGAGGTGTTTGACAAGGAGATCTATTAGCACCTTATCCTTCGAAAATGTCAACTAACGCAAACAATCTATCCCTCATTTTGGGTAACTCTAACCCCAGTCGGATCCTGATATCCATCCTTCTCTTATACTACTTATGTTAGCTTCCATAGGGCAGGAATGAGATGGGTGTAGCCATTGTACATACCTTTCTTACAATTGAAGGTAAATCAACACGCTTATATTTTTCTTTATGAGTTGTAAATATCGATAACCTTCATTAACTAGGTACCTTGTTCCCTTCTTCACCTTGCTCTTTTTACTTGTTGAAACTTGCGTTTAACTTCCAATCATGTTATTCCTTTTTACCGTAAGAGTGGATAAGTATTCTTTCCTTAAAGTTCCATATGAAGAACCTTACACCTTTTAGTACACGCATAATCTGCTAAAGACCCCACATTTACTCAACATAAGCAAGATGCAAAATCGAGTTCCTCTAAATCAACACTTCCATATCTATATCTCTTATAGATCGTCTTTCCGAATGTAGGTATCGTCGTGTTAAGAATAAAATCACATTTAGGAGTTTGACTTCTTAGAATGGAGCTCTATCACACGATCTAGAGTAAGAAGAAAGAGTGACAGTCCTAAAAGTCCTGTAGCCTCCTGCTTATAAGTGTGGTGCACGACACACCCATAAACAAGACTTTACTAGACATGGCTTGTAGACTCCCTAGGACAGAACTGCTCTGATACTACTTTTGTCACGACCCAAAACGAAGGGCCGCGACGAGCACCCGGTACCTTACTCAACCGAGTACCAACATAACGTATCTTTATTATTACACCATTATATACACGTGACATACGGGCCTAATAGGACAACATGAACATTTATAAACTCAAAACATAGGCCGATAAGGACGTACAATCTTTCAGGTACATGGCATATGTCTACAAGCCTCTAAGAGTACATAAATATCATAAAGGTCTAGACAGAGTCCCGCCATACCAAACAATGCACGTCTAGATCATACTAACCAAACAAGCAACTTCAAAGCAAATGGAGCGCACTAACATCTTTCGCTGAGCTGATAGCCTACTTGAGGGGCTCTCGACCTGTCTATCTGGACCTGCGGGCATGAAACACAGCGTCCCCAGGCAAAAGGGACGTCAATACAAATAATGTACCGAGTATGTAAGCCAGTATACTGAAAGTTGAAACTGAACTGATAATATAATAACTGGAAGTCAAAGATAATATGAAGATATGCTTACCTGCTGATACTTACTCAACTCTTTCAATATAGTAAGTAAAATAGCTTTCCGGCCCTATAAGGCTCGGTAAATATATATATAATCATATAGATGCTCTGCCATAGTAGGCTCTCTCATAGGCGCTTGGCCATACTAAGCTCTATATCTTGACCAACTGGGCTCGCTCATAGGCGCTCGGCCACAGTAGGTTCGGTATATAACTTACCATCTGATCAAAGGTTGCCCAATAGGGGCTTGCCCATCGATTATAGCTCGATGGTAATGAAACTACTGTGGTACTATATATATATATATATATATATATATATATATAGACTCTTTGCTCTCTTGACTGGAATAAGACAATACTCAAATGAATATGAAGTCCTGATAAAGAGAATATTGGAACTTGCGAGACTAGCAAATATACGTAAATTCAGGAATATGAATTTTTCTTTATGCCTCATAATCAAACTTGTGTAATGACAAGATCGTACCAAAATGAAAGAAGGGCTTAACCTTAACATACCTGAGTAGGGAAAAATTCGTATTATATTCTTGAGACAAAATCTACACGGGAAAGGAGCGACCAGTTGGTCTTGCACATAAGTCATATTCAACATTGCGGACCTCTTCCAACTTCCGGAATCGAAATCCGACCCCGAAATCAAAATTTCCACTACCAGTCCAAATCTCCAAAAAAAAATCGACTTTCTCCATTTCAAGCCTAAGTAAGCTACAAACCTTCAAAACACAATCCAGACATGCCCCTAAGCCCATAATCACCCAACATGCTCATTTTGATTTTAATAGTCCCTCAAATACGTTAATCCTCTATCACACACACTTTACTCCACTTAACCATTAGAACATAGAAATGACACAGATCTTAGGGAAAACCTCATGAACATGTTCAAAGCTTAAACAATCAATTTTGGATCATCCCTTTCTTAAGTTCCAATCTTGATGCATTTCTTTTCCCTGTAAATCCAACTGCCTGCACAACCCCAGAATCAACTATATAAAAAGTATCTCATGTGAATAATGTTCAACTAGCCAGATCAAACGAATTTCATCATCCATTTGGCTCAATTATTAGGAGTATAAAGGAAATACAAACTAAACTTTACACTCAAGGATGAAACACCTCATGAGACCTTTACACTCTCTTTGGAAGTATATAATTATTATGAGTACCTCAGAGTAAAGAGCTCTGTCAGTCAAAATTAGTTTTCCTGGCCATGCCATATTATTCTCCCATTTAAGAACTGGGTGTTTTCCACCGGAAGCAATACACAAGATCTCTCATTCTGGGCGTTATCTTTAAGCTAGTATAACGTCCGTCCTTCATGCATTCTAAAATAAGAAAATGAACATTTGAAAAATTATATTGGTGACTTCCAATTTGTTTCAAGCTTAGTCAAGAATTTTCTACATGAGTTCCTTTTAATGAACAAAAATAGGAATTAATAACAAATTTTCCCCCAGAACTGAAAAGGATAGGACTACTCAAAATATTAATAAAACCAAACAACTAAAATTTTAAGAAAACGAAAGAAATTTTAGGAGACTCCAGAAATGAATGCTCTGTACGTAGCTTTTGTATTCATTCAAATCATAAATACTTGCTTCATTATCCTAATGAATTAAGAGTCACTACTACCTAAGGCATATGCTGCCACGTGGAGGTGGGGTGATAATGTTAATCTTTATCCACCTATTAGGTAATTAGGTAATGTCTCGTTGCCCGGTAATTAACCAATTACCCGCACAATTAAGAATTGTCTTAAATTAATTAAAATTCTAATCATTTTTAATATACTTTATATACTTTAATCTCATGGCCATGTGGTACCTTGTATGGTACTAGTTCATAAATATCGGGTATTAATGCTCCCGAATTTTATTCCAAAATGCCAATTTCGACGAAATTCATTTTTTTTTTATTTTTTTACCTTGTCACCTTCACGAATTTACTCATCACTTGTTTGAAATAGAATAATACTTATAATTCCACAATAATCTCATTCCCGAACTTACGTCGGTTTACTTACGACGAAAGTTTATCGTACGAAAATGCGGGTTGTAACATATCATTTCCGAGCTGTCATTAATTTATTTATGGCGCACTTTCACGTACGAAAATATGGGGTGTAACACCATGGCACCCTGTAGTAGCTATTATAGATTGATATCTGCACTTCTATTAATGTGGTAAATGTGAACATGTTAGAAATCATGTTAAGTATAAATGTTAAGGCTTCACGCCAAAAATGCTGAGACCCGAGTGGTCGTATATTACTGTATCATTTTGTGATTATTTAATTTCATATACTCAGTCATGTTATATCATATCATTTCATGCCTCAGTCTAAGTAATTGTTGATTATATGCATATCTATCATTGTTTTGGGCTGATTTATACATTTGTGAGCCATATGAGTGAGACTGGAGAGTAATGACTGAGTGAGGCTGAGAGCCTGTAGTTGAGACAGTTATGAGATCGGATTGCACACTGTAGCGATGCACTAATCATGCCTTCGTTGGCGTGATATAGCGCTTGGTCCAATAGGGCCCCTCCGGAGTCTTTACACCCCCAGTGAGCGCATTGATATTGAGGGATTGATCTTCCCTAGACATGGACTTTGTCCGAAGTTGATGATATGTGAGGGATGGATTATTCCTAGACATGGATCTTGTTCGAGTGTTGTACTCTGGAGATGGATCTTCTCCGTAGGGCTGGATTGGCTTTTTCCTTAGTACCGAGTGACTAACGTCACCGATGATTATGTACATTTCGGGATGGACCTTCCCTGGGCCTGAGAGCCATATACGGTAATGAGTGGACTACTGAGTGAGGGCTGTGAAAACTAGGTGCATTTCCACACTGGTCCCATATATTTATATGATGGCATGTGGAGTATACGGGCATACTTGGCATATTTTGTTCATTTTCTGATAAACTGTTAGCATGTCTAATTTATGTATGTTGTCTATTTTAAATTCTGAGGTTTAGTCTGTCACTACCTCTCAGCCCATAGTTTGGGTTCGCTACTTCTGAGTTGGTGTACTCACGTTACCCCCTGCGCCTTGTGTGCAGATCCAGGTTCATCGAGGCTCGGTAGTAGCGGTTGATTGTTCATCATAGTTTCCCAGGAGTCTTCGAGGTAGCAGCTGGCGATCGCAGCCTCGATTGCTCCTTCTTCATCTATCTGTTGCACTTTCATTTGACAGACTATGTTGTCTATTTCCGTATTTTGACATTATTATGTTATAGTAGCTCGTGATTGAGTGACATTAGATCTGGGGTTGGTTTTGGAATTGTGCTTTAATGTTGTCTTAAACTCTCAAATGGATTATTATCAGTATCTTGCTTCTAAATTTATGATTTTTCTGAAAAACAAATTTGGGTTCAATGAAATGTGTGGCTTGCCTAGTTTCACGACAGGTGCCATCACGACTAAGTGTTTTGGGGTCGTGACAGGTATCATCATCATTGTTGAGCGCGTTAAGGTTTTATGGTGTTATGGTCTTCTTCAAATTTCCTTCGGGTTAGGGTATTATGAAATGGTGCCTGAGAAGAGGTTGTTAGAGATAGTGGAGTTTAGCGATTTCGGAAGCAAATTGGTATTTCTGATGTCTCGAGAATGATGATCTTCTAGGAGGTTTAGAGTTGATAGCAGTTCACTGTTTGTGGTGATACAGTTATGGATTTTATTTGAGAAAACGTTTGAGCAGCGAAGAATGAGGAAGGGCATGGAGAGAGGTATCTCACGGTGGTTGAATTACTAACAGGTCATGTATGAAGAGCATAGGTCGAGAAGTTACTTAAAGAAGATGTTTTAGCCGAAGTTGGAGAGTAACAGAGTAACATATGGATTCTGCGGTAGGATATCCACATGACTTGAGAAAGGTTTGGAGTGATTTGGGATTCATGGTGGACAATGACTAGGTTTACTAACTTAATTTGGAATGTTGGCTACTATACTGAGGAAGATTGGATACGACAAGGAGAAGTTTCCTTGATACGAAGGGGAATACCATGACTTCAGATTGGAATGTATTGTCGCACTTTTGGTTGATGTCAATAGGGAGTGAACGGACTTGTACAACTGGTGAACGAGCATGGGGTCAGGAGGGTTTACTAATTTTTTAGTAATAGCACCTAGTGCAGCGTCGTTGGAAGATGCCGGCATGGAATTTTCACAGGTGGATTATCTCCTGCGAACAGGTTAGCGGTTGCGTGGTGTTGATGAAGCTTCTATGAAGGATTCTATTGGCTATCCGGTAAGACGTCGAATATGTGAATGTGGCTAGTGATTCAGAATATTTATGATATGTTTAACAGATAGATTTGGAGAGGCTTGGCGAGTTGATCACCCGAGATCGTGGTAATTAGGAAGGAATAATCTTGGTGGGTTCCAGGGTTAAGAAGTTGTAGATTCAAGCTAAGTGGGGGAGCCCCACCGTCTACAGTTGGATTGTGTGGTCGTCTGCATGTGCGGTTTCTGGTCAATGGTGTGTCGGTGGGTCATTATGACTAAGGAAAGAAAAACATCAGTGGTAATTTGAGCAGATGATTTGAGGAATGCGTTTTGTATTTGGGCCTTATTAATTCATGTTTAGGTTTTGGGAAGACTCAGAGTTTATGCTTTGTGATGATATGATGTACAAGGAAAGGAATTCAATCGGTAACTCCTTGAGAGGGTGTTAATATGCTAGCAGGGCCTTGGAGTTTGATTATATTTGGGAACAAGTCAGAGTGAGTGACTCTCAACAATTGTCCTAGTGGGTTCAAAATTTAAGTGTGGTGCCTAAGTATTTCAAATATGTGGTATGGATAAGTATCGAGCTTCTATAGTGGATTATGAAAAATAGGCTTGGGGTATTCTGTGTTATCATCGGTCTGCGGTATAACATTGGAGGAATGGGAGAAAATAACTTCGGATTCATAAAGGATTTATCATAAAGGGTGTACCAGGTGAAGATGTGAATGTGCACACAAGGAGGATATGAGATGGTTTGTGGGTTTTGAGACAACGTGTTCTCGTGAAATAAGGTAATTATGGATGAGTCCGGATTGGGTTCATCATAGTTTGAATGGAGATATTATTATTTCTAAGGCAAGTCAAGAGTAAAGTAGAAGCATCCAGATCAGTTAGGAATGCTTGAATCAGCATGATGGTGGCAATGATAAATTCCTTCAACGTGTTAAGTTTTACAGGTGATTGTGGCGGTACGTGCGAGGCTTGACGGCTGCCGTAATTGATTTTATTTGGAGGAATTCGAGTATTATGGCATGTTATGTATAGATGGATCCCAGAAGAGTCATGATGGTTTAGATCACAACTTGAGGTTTGTATTTTTTGCAGTTACGGGAATTCGGTCGCGTGTTACAATGGTTTTCCAGAAAGGATCTAAGTGAAAGGCTTCTATATGACGCAATTTTTATGCTATTAGTGGTTCAAGAGTTATGATGAAATTCGTGTGCTCTCACGTATTGGTAGGATATGTGCAATGAGTGGCATGTGGAATAAAGCTGAGAACTGAGGTTACGATTCGGTGTTGACAAGAATGTCTCGAGCTCGGATGATCAAGAAATAATTTGGATGTTTAGAGTAAGCTGGTATTGTCTTTAGCGTCACCTGAGATCAGTGTCATGTGGAAGAGGCTTTGTGTATTGACTTGCAGATTTTCGATTCACATTATAGAGTTAGAACGGTTGGTAGTATGGATGTGCGAACCTTGCTACCTGAGCGGAATGATCGTGGGAGCGTGCCCCACGGGGATATTTGTATAAGTGTGACATGTCAGTCACTTGATTGTTAATGATTGAAACCAAATATGGAGGCTATGGTAATATCGCAAGTGCGAGAGTTTATGCCTGAGAGGCATTCTATCCCTTAGGCGGTGGACCGTGTGGGTTTGTTCCAGATTTGATGGCTATTCTTGTGTTTCATGAATAGGTCATTTTGATTCCTTGAGAGGTTATTTTCCCAAGCATGGTATGATCAGAATCGGCTTGAGGTCCGTTGGTGGGTCCAAATGTGGGTGTGTACTACACTAGCCTGGTTGTGTTCATTCAACATAGCATTCATTATGGAGGAGTATTCGGCCGTTTGATGTTATTTTCGCCGCAAGTTATTTCATGTAATACTTTATTGTTCCATGCGGGTTATGAGACGACTTGATTATTTACACATGTGTTGAGGTTTCGTAGCAATGGTGTTATGTGAGCAGGATGGCTCTTGAGATGCAGATCATATAGCGCACCTTAGTTGTGCTTGAGTTTTGGAGCGTATGCCGCTACCCGTCTCCACGGGATTCGTATTATGCACTTGGCGCGCTTATGGTTGATATTTGGGTTTTTCGTGAGTTTATGCATTACGGATCAATGTGTGTTCTATTTAGATTATTATGTGTGGATCAGGTGGCATGCTGCCATGGGTATGCTGTTTGGATCGGGTGGCGCGCCGCCACAGGTATGTTGTTTAGATCGGATGGCATGCTGCCACGGGTATCATGGTTGGATCGGGTTGCATGCCGCAAGGGTGTCATCTGTGGATCGGGTTGCACACCGCAACAGTGGGATGTGGAGTACATTTCCCTATATCTATTCTTGTGTGTTTTGTCCCTCATTTTTTGAGGAAGGTTTATGACATCTTTTTAATTGTTCAATTAGTCACGTGGGTTGAGTATCTCCTTTCAAGGTTCTTTTTCCTTATGTATCACATTCGAATTGGTAGCTTGTTAGCACATTGTGCCATCATATGAGACCTTTGGCAGTGTTTGAGATGGCTTGTTTCCTCAGCGGCTTGTACCGGGTGAGACGAGATTATTGGACCTAGGATCAGTGTGATCAGATTTATATACAACATATTAAAGAGCAAATATCGTTATTTGGTTCATGATGGGGTAATGGTTCTTGTGAGGAGGAGAGACTCAATGATTTGTTGACTTGGCAGTTAGTTATGAATTTCTAGACATCTCTTCCGTCGTGGCAGTGTTGCAAGAGTTGGAACAGGACTTACATGCATCATGAGGTGTGTTATGGGCATCAAATTCGTGGGATTTCGGCTATTGTTATCACAGGATGTTTTTATGGTCATGTGGATTATGCGATGCATGGTGTGAATTCAGTAATGGAATATAATCATGTTACAGTACAATGTGTAGTGATTCATACGGTGTTCATATGTTGGAAAGCCGGTCTGGTAAAGAATTTCAGATGTTGGAATTTGGCTTTAAGGCTTATTTGACTAAATAAAAGGGGGAATCTTCAAACTGGCTTGAGCTAATGTGCTCAAATGGGTTGTGGTAGCACAGGTAGGTGCACGAGGTGTTCAACAGTGATTTCGGAAAACTCCAGAGCAGTTCTTAGCATGTTCGAGGATGAACGTATGTTTAAGTGGGGGAGAATGTGACGACCTGGCCGGCCGTTTTGAGCTCTAGCACGTCGTACGGCTATTTGAGGCCTTGGGTAGCTTCACTTCAGGAATTATGACATGTACGTGTGGTCGGAACTTCGTAAGTAAGCAATTCTAACTCCATTTTCTTCCGTTTTTCATTATTTATTACTAGAATCTAGGTCTAAAAACATGAAATCAAGGGTAGAAATTGTGGGTTTTGGGTAGAGTTAGGGCTTTTAGAATTTTTAGGAATTCAACCTCGTTTCGGGGTCGGATTTCAAAACAAATTGTATATTTGGGCTCGTGGGGGAAGGGGTGATCGGATTTTGGTCCGAACCTCGTGTTTGGACCAAGCAGGCCCAGGGTCGGTTTTTGGTATTTTTGGAAGAATGCTGGGAAATGTATAATTAGGCTTGGGAATTGAATTATTGGACCATTATTGATATTGTTGAGTCGATTATTTCTAGATACTATCGTTCCGGAGTTGGATTCGAGAGGGAAAGCGGTGCTAGAGGCTTGATTTGCGTTCTTGGAGCCGAGGTAATGTTTGGTCTAACCTTAGCTGAGGGATTAGGTGTAGAGTACTATTTGCTATGTGATTATCCATGTCCAATGTATAGGTGAGGTGACGAGTACCTATACGTTGCGGTCAATGCATGCCCGTGAGTCGGTTTGGATGTATTACATGTTTCCCTTCAATATTTATTGTGTTATGAAGCGGATTTCATTTCGGAAGTATGCAATTGTTGAAAATACCTGATAAGGATATGTGATAAGTTGTTTTCAGTTGAGGATTGTTTTGTTGAGTTATGTATTCGGAAGAGATTGGTTATAGCTGAGTCCCTTGCCAGGGCCATAGTATTGTTGTTGTAGTTCCCTTGCCAGGAATATAGTGGTTATGAATCATATTGACGATTTTCCTTGCCTTGTTGGTTGTTGTTGATATTACTTGGGTGAGGAAGAGTGTAAAGCACAAAGGGTGATGTCGTGCCATTCATTTATTTATTTATTGCATTGTGAGGATGAGAGTATAAGCACGAAGGGTGATGTCGTGCCATTCATTCATTTTTTTATTGGAATGTGAGGAAGAGAGTAAAAGCACGAAGGGTGATTTCGTGCCATTCATTCATTTATTTATTGCAATGTGAGGAAGAGAGTAAAATCACGAAGGGTGATGTCGTGCCATTCATTCATTTTTTTATTGGAATGTGAGGAAGAGAGTAAAAGAACGAAGGGTGATTTCGTGCCATTCATTCATTTATTTATTGCAATGTGAGGAAGAGAGTAAAATCACGAAGGGTGATGTCGTGCCATTCATTCATTTATTTACTGCATTGTGAGGATGAGATTAAAGCACGAAGGGTGATGCCGGGTACATATTGGTTTTTATTGCTACCTGCTGTTGATTTTCATTCCGCTGTATTGGGGTCTTGTTTAGTTAACCGTTATTGTTTCTCTATTGTTCCCTCAGCATGTTCCCCAATACCCCTCGTATATAATTGTTATTTCCTGTTACTACCTGTTATATATTGTAGAACTGTACAGGTATATGTTATTGTTGTGTCTAGCCTCGTCACTACTTCGCCGAGGTTAGGCTCGGCACTTACTCAGTACATGGGGTCAGTTGTACTGATGCTACACCTGCACTTCTCTATATTGTGAAGACTACGCAACCAGACCCAGTGGACATTGACAGAGGGAGCATCCTTCAGTCCACATAGGAGACATCAAGGTAGACTCGCAGACGTTCATGGGCCTTGACGTCACCATCTGTCTTTCATTCCTGTCTTATTGTATTTCCGGACAGTTTTACATGTTCTTTCCAGACTACTATTGTAGAAATCAGAGATCGTCCGTGAGGCTTGTGACACCAGTTCTGGGAAACTTTGTATGGAACTACGTAACGATTATATTAAGTTGTTGAAATTTCTAGCTTCCGCAAATTTTTAGTTTATATATTCATGCTTATGGTTTCATTGTGGGACATCTTAATCAAAGAAAGGATTAGATTTAACTAAAACAATGGCTTGTCTAGTGGGCTCAACATTAGACGCCATCACGTCCTGAAGGTTAGATTTCGGGTCGTGACATCGTCGGGGCCGTGTGTGGATTATACCACTCTCTTTTGCTTATGTTGTAAAGGTATAGCCGGGGCCGTGTTGCCGAAAAGTTATGTAAAACCCCTTAGTATTTGTAGAGGCTCCATAGACATAATGTGAGTGTATATGTATATTTTTGGGTAGTAACTGTACGTGCTCGAAAACCGCGATTCATGTTGGAAAGTTATGTATGTATTATGTATGTTTGGCTATCAATCATTGAAATGCTAGAAGAGGAGAAAAATGGAATCATGTTGTAAAAGGTACTTGAAATCTAAATTCGGCTAATTCACATGAAATAGTGTATGTTAGGAACACGGGGTAATACGCTGGGTAAGGGAACGCAATCCAAGTCCGCCCGACTGGGTTCATCCGGTTAGGCGCCAGTCTCGTCCCTCGATTTTGGGGCGTGACAAACTTGGTATTAGAGCCTAAGGTTTTAAAAGTGTCCTAGGATGTCTCGGAGCTGTGTCTAGTAGAGCCCTTCTTATCGGTGTGTTGTCGACCACATCTATAATTAGGGGGCTGCATGGACATTTAGGAAAATACCCTTTCATTGTTACTCTGTATCGTGCGATGACGTGAAAGGTGAGAATGTCTCTATCTAATTCGTGCATTGTCCTAATTTTCAGTAAATGGCGCCCAAGAAGAGAGCTCGGCTCGGCCTAGAGGCCAATGCCACCCCGAGTGTGGCCATAAATCTTTCATCTGATGGTGCGGGTGAGAATGATTCCCCGACCTTGAATCTGCCTGACTCCTCTGTGTCGGGCCAGTCTATCCCTATTCTTGCTCCAGCGGAGGGTACTGGAATCCCTCCCGCTGATGTTCCTGATCCTTCCTCAGTCCCAGCTTCCGGTCTCGGTGTTTCTGATTGGGACCTCAGGGGAGCTATTCAGATGTTGACTCAATTAATGGCCTCACAGGCCCAAAGATCTCAGACTGCCCCTGCGTCCTCTAGCAAACAAGGGGATTCTTCAGGTTCTAGGGTCAACCAGTTTCTGCGGTTAGCCCCTCCAGAGTTCACAGGCACCGACCCAGAGGCCGATCCTCAAGATTTTGTAGATGAAATGTACAAGACTCTCCGGGTTATGAAGGCTACTGAAACAGAGGGGGTTGAGTTAGCTTCCTATCGTCTAAGGGGAACAACATATTCATGGTTTTAGATTTTGGAGAGTTCTCGTGGAGAGGGAGCCCTCCGGCGAGGTGGGTCGAGTTTGTAGACGCTTTCATGGATCACTTCTTTCCTGCCGAGGTTATGGCAGCCTGTGCTGCAGAGTTTGAGGTCCTTAAGCAGGGCCACATGAGTGTGTGGGAGTACCATATGGATTTTGTGCGCTTTTCCAAGTATGCTACCCATATGATGCCGACTATGGAGGCCACAGTTCGTCGGTTTGTTCAGGGCCTTGGCCCCTTGGTTGTCAATGAGTCTGCTACAGCTGCTTTGCATTCAGATATGAACTATGGTAAGATTGTGGGTTTTTCTCAGGCGACGGGGGCCCGTAAACTAAAAATAAGAATGGAGAGAGAGAGAGTGGTAGTAGGGCCCGGTAGTAGGGCCCGATCAGCGGGCAACCCTAGGAGCTCAGTTGCAGGTGGGAGGTCAACCTCAGGGAGAGTGTCTTCAGGGCCATCACAATCATATGCTTAGTTCTCAGCTAGTGCACCGCCATCAAGGCACAGTTATCAGCAGAGAGGTCGTTTTGGACCCGGTTCAGATAGGAGGAGGTTCCAGCAGCAACAGAGGGTCCCATGCCCTAAGTGTGGGAGATTTCATACTGAGCCTTGCTATTTAGATATTCCGGTATGCTATAGATGCGGAGTGAGGGGCCATGTTCAGCGAGATTGTCATGGGCCCAGTCAGGGAACAAGTAGGGGCACTACTCAGCCGTCCAGTTCTTTAGCCGCTACATATTCAGCACGCCCTCCAGCTCCACCAGGGCGCGGAGTAGCTAGGGGTAGAGCTCGAGGTCAAGGGGGACCCAGCCGGTTATATGCTGTGAATGGTCGCCAGAGCGCCGAGGCTTCTCCAAATGTTGTCACAGGTATTCTGACTGTTCAAACACATGATGTTTATGCCCCTATTGATCCCAGATCTTCATTATCATATATTACTCCATTTATTGCTTCAATTTTTGGTATAGAACCCGAAAAGCTTCTTGAGCCGTCGACTCCGGTTGGTGATTCTATTACGGTCGCGCGAGTCTATAAGAATTGTGTTGTCACGGTGTGTGGTCGAGGTACCACGGCCGATCTTATTGAATTAGAGATGTTAGATTTTGATTTAATGATGGGAATGGATTGGCTCTATTCGTGCTTTGCTAAACTCGACTGCCGAACCAGAATTATGAGGCTCGAATTTCCTAACGAACCCGTTATTGAATGGAAAAGGGGTGATGTTGTGCCGAAAGGCAGGTGTATTTCCTATCTTAAAGCCTCCAAGATGATCAGGAAAGGATGCATTTATCACTTGGTCCGGGTTGCGGATACCACTTCAGAGGTGCCTGCTCCCGAGTCTGTGCCAGTTGTGAATGAGTTTCTTAAAGTGTTTCCAGATGAACTTCCTAGAATTCCGCCAGATAGAGAAATTGATTTCAGGATTGATGTATTGCCATATACGTAGCCAATATCTATTCCACCGTACAGAATGGCGCCAGCATAATTGAGAGAGTTAAAAGAGCAATTGAAAGATCTATTAGAAAAGGGTTTCATTCGGCCAAGTGTGTCGCCTTGGGGCGCACCGGTTCTTTTTGTCAGAAAGAAAGATGGATCGCTTCGAATGTGTATTGATTAACGGTAGCTCAACAAGGTCACCATCAAGAATAAATATCCACTGCCTCGGATTGATGATTTGATTGACCAGTTACAAGGTGCTAGGTTCTTCTCAAAGATTGATTTACGGTCAGGGTACCACCAGTTAAAGATCAGGGAGCAGGATATTCCTAAGACCGCCTTCAGGACTCGTTATGGGCACTTTGAATTTCTGGTAATGTCTTTTGGGCTAACCAACGCCCCAACAGCTTTTATGGATCTTATGAATCGGGTTTTCAAACCGTTTCTTGACTCCTTTGTGATCGTCTTTATTGACGATATCCTTGTTTATTCACGAAGTCAGGAAGATCATGTTAATCACCTCAGGGCAGTTCTGCAGACTCTTCATCAGCACCAGTTGTATGCAAAGTTTTCAAAATGTGAGTTTTGGCTAGAATCAGTCACCTTTTTGGGCCATGTTGTTTCTAGAGAAGGGATTCAAGTTGATCCCCAAAAGATTTCAGCGGTAAAGGATTGGCCTAAACCAACGACCCCGACAGAGATCGCAGTTTCTTGGGTCTAGCTGGGTATTATCATAGGTTTGTGGAGGGATTCTCTACCCTCGCCTCCCCATTAACTAAGCTGATGTAGAAAACAGTTAAGTTTCAGTGGTCCGATGCTTGTGAAAAGAATTTTCAAGAATTGAAGTCGAGATTGACTTCGGCACCAGTGTTGACCTTGCCAGAAGGTTCAGAGGGATTCATGGTTTATTGTGATGCTTAGAGAGTTGGTTTGGGGTGTTTTTTGATTCAATTTGGTAAAGTTATAGCGTTTGCTTCAAGGCATCTCAAGAATCACAAGAAGAATTATCCGACGCATGATTTGGAGCTCGCAGCGGTTGTGTTTGCATTGACAATTTGGCGGCATTATCTTAATGGGGTCCATGTGGACGTGTTCACAGACCACAAGAGTCTTTAGTACCTATTCAAGCAGAAGGAGTAAAATTTAAGGCAGCGAAGGTGGTTAGAATTGCTCAAAGATTACGATGTAAATATTTTGTACCATCCACGAAAGGCGAATATGGTAGCCGACGCTCTTAGTCGGAAATCCATGGGTAGCTTGGCACATTTGGAGGCCGGTCAAAGGCCTTTGGCTTTGGAGGTTTATCAATTGGCCAGTCTTGGGGTCTGTCCTTGGGGTCTGTCTTTCGACCTCAGGTGAGGGGGATGTCGTGATGCGCAATGGAGCGGAGTCTTCGCTTGTAGCAGAGTTCAAGGAAAAGCAATTCAGAGACCCAGCATTGATACAATTGAGGGAAGCAATTTTGAATCACAAGATTTCAGCTTTTTCACTCGGCAATGATGACGGTGTCTTGCGGTGTCAGGAGAGGCTATGTGTTCCAGATGTTGATGATCTTCGGGAGAGGGTAATGGCAGAGGCTCACAATTCCAGATATTCTGTTCACCCAGGTTCTATGAAAATATATCACGATCTCAAGGAGATTTATTGGTGGGGTAATATGAAAAGGGGTGTGGCGGACTTGTGTCTAGATGTCCGAATTTTCAGAAGGTAAAAGCCGAGCATCAGAGGCCTGGTGGGTTGACTCAGCTTATGGAAACACCAATGTGGAAATGGGAGATGATCAATATGGACTTCGTGGTGGGGTTACCTCGCACTCAGCGCAAATTCGACTCAATTTGGGTGATAGTGGATCGACTCACGAAATCAGCTCACTTCTTGCCAGTCAAGTCCACCGATGCTGCAGAACAATACGCTCAGTTGTATATAAAGGAAATAGTCAGACTTCATGGCACTCCAAATTCTATTATCTCGGATCGAGGGTCCCAGTTCACAGCTAACTTTTGGAGGAAATTTCAGCAAGATTTGGGTAATCAGGTAAATCTCAGCACAGTTTTCCACCCGCAGACTAATGGTCAAGCGGAGCAGACTATTCAGACGCTTGAGGATATGTTACGGGCTTGTGTTTTGGATTTCAAGGGTAGTTGGGATGATCACTTGCCGCTTATAGAGTTTGCTTACAATAACAGCTTTCATGCGAGTATTCAGATGTCCCCATTTGAGGCATTGTACAGTAGGAGGTGTAGGTCTCCGATCGGATGGTTCGAAGTTGGTGAGGCGGAACTGTTAGGACCCGATATTGTGCACCAAGCTATGGAAAAAGTTGGAGTCATTCAGGAGAGAATGAAAAGTGCTCAGAGTCGTCAGAAATCCTATGCGTATGTTTGTCGTAGGGATTTAGAGTTCCAGGTAGATGATTGGGTATTCTTGAAGGTATCTCCCACGAAAGGGGTGATGCGGTTTGGGAAGAAGAGGGAATTGATCCCTAGGTATGTAGGGCCATATCGGATCGTTCAAAGGATAGGGCGAGTTGCGTATAGGTTGGAATTTCCCCCTGAAATGTCATTAGTGCACCGGTGTTCCATGTGTCTATGTTGAAGAAAGTGGTTGGAGATCCATCCGCCATCGTGCCAGTTGAGACTATTGAGGTTAATGAAAAACTATCGTACGAAGAGGTTCCGGTTGCTATTATTGATAGGCAAATCCGTAGGTTGAGGAATAAAGAGATTGCTTCAGTTAAAGTGTTGTGGCGAAGTCAACGCGTCGAGGAAGCCACGTGGGAAGCGGAAAATGAAATGAAAGAAAAATATCCCCATTTGTTTGAACAAGTCTAGTAGTGATCGTGAGAATCGCCATCTCTAAGTGAAAACCCCTTTGTGTGTGATCTTGTGTAAAAACACCTCACTCTCTTGATTTTCCTTATTATTGCAACATCTCAAAGTTGTGCCATATTTGAGTAACATTGTGATTGTTGGGTAATGTGTAGCTCTTTGAAGTAAGCTAAATTTATGTGCAATTCATGTGGGAGTTAGATGATATGCAAATGGTGGTGCTAACTGAATTAGGTATAAGCAGGTTGAAGCAATTGAATTGTATATGATTTGATGGGATAATTGAATTATGCAAACTGTCGGAGTAAGTGAAATTTTGGTGAAACTCATGTGGTGGTTAAATGATTAATAGAAGTGTAGATTGGTAATGATTAATTGAAGTGTATATGGCATGTGGAAGTAATTGAATATATGCAAGTTGTTGAGGTTAACAAGGTCATATACAAGTTGATAGAATAACTACATTATGTAGCATTAAATTGGAAATGTGTTTCGGGGGCTCTCTGGCAGGTAGATAGGCCTAATTACAGAGGAAACTCTGGCGAAGTTTTCAGAAAATATCGGAGTTAGTGAAGATTTGGGGGTTGGCATATTGTGTTTTCAAAACCAAATGACTTTCCGATTTTAAGTGGGGGAGGATGTAAACACCCGTAAAATTTCATGTCTAAAATAATGCCCGATTAGGTCCTCGTGTTGTATAACTATAGAAATTCTTAAAATGGACCTATTTTGTTTTAAAAGTACCCCGAAATTTGAAAAATAAAATTTTTTAGGTATTGCGCGTTATGCGACGCACTATGTGATCGCATAACGGGTATGCGGACCACATAGTGGTCGCATACCTGGACAGTCTAATGTCCAAATGGAGGAAAACTATGCAATCAAAAATGCGATCGCATTCTAGTAATGCGGAATGTTTTGATTTAGGTGAAACTCTTTTATATACTAAAATACTTTAAAATATACAAAACTATTTCCCACTCATTTTATTTTTAATCACGCTTAGCTATGTCTTATAAAAAGACTAAGCGGGCGTTGTAAATATAATCTGAGTATTTTGCCTAGAGTCTAATCCCACAGGGAATTAACCTGTCAATTATCGTTGTTAGACTCACTCGATTCTTCGTAATCAACTTCCCAAAGGTTATGAATAACATTTTGTTGGTATTTTTACTAACTAAAAATGAATGAAATTAAGTAAACTAAAACATAACTAATGCTGAGTTGTAAACAAATGCGAGAAGGATCTAAGGTTATGGTTTTCCCCGTTGATGGAATCCCTTCTTGTATATTTCATATAGTTTGGCCTAATTATCTCTATCTGTCACGACTTGGATTTCTCACCGTCGGACCGTGATGGCGCCTAACGTTGAACCTGATAGGCAAGCCAACGTGAGTATTTAAGCTGCCATATTCATTTATTATTCAATAACAGGTGATGTAAAATACTAACATAAAAGGAATCTAAAAAACGAAACAGCATATATTAACTCAGTTTAATACTTTTACGAAAACTACATAATACTAATCCCAGAACGTTGGAGTCACAATCTCACGAACTATCTACGAATAATACATATACTGGTCTGAAGGAAATAAATACATTTGTTTCTGAAATAAGTAGAACATGATACAAGGATGAAATAGGAAGGGACGCCAATGCCTGCGGATGCCAACAGGACTATCTCGGTGTCTCTACGTGGACTGAAGGCAGCCTCCTCGATCTAATGTCCAAAGGGTCCTGTACCGAGATATGCATAACAAAAGATGTGCAGAGTGTAGCATCAGTACAACCGACCCCATGTACTGAGTAAGTGTCGAGCCTAACCTCGGCAAAGTAGTGACGAGGCTAGGACACAACAATCAAGACAACCTATGCAATATAATAATATTCGGAAGAAATAATAACAACAAGAATAACCAGTTAAGTACAATAGGGAAGGGGATATGCTGGGGGAAAGAAATATCAGATAACAGAAATAACGAAATAAGACCACAATTCAAATATCGAAATAACATCAGGAAATAACAACACAAAGAAAACAGTGCACGACATCACCCTTCGTGTTTTTACTCTCATCCTCACCAAATAATAAAGGCAACTGCACGGCATCACCCTTCGTCCTTTTCCTCTCATCCTCACAATAATCAATATAAATGGCATGACATCACCCTTCGTGCTTTTAATATCATAACATGGCACGACATCACCCTTAGTACTTTTACACTCTCATCCTCACAATTATCAATACACGGCATCACCCTTCGTGCTTTACACTCTTCCTCACAATAATCAATATACGTCATCACCCTTCGTGTTTTACACTCTTCCTCACAATAATCAATACACGGCATCACCCTTCGTGCTTTACACTCTTCCTCACCCAAACAATATCAATAACAGAAGTTTGGCAAGGAAAAATCAACAATATTAACCATAATAATAAATCACAACATACCGGTAAGGGAACAACAGTAGAAATATCATCGTCCCGACAAGGAACACACCTATAACCAATCTCACTCAAATACATATCCTTACATAAGATCTCTCAACCGAAACTAATACTCAACAATATTCATTACCAAGAATTTCCACCAAATGAACAAGCACAGAGTGAAATTGATGTTTTAGACTTCAATACTACACAATATTATAAGTTAATTGTGCAGTACCAAATTTTTGAGTGCTGTCTAATAAGAAGAACCTGGTTCTTCTCAGTCTACTACTTACTACAGTTTGCGGAATAATTAAGCAGTAATAGTAAAGACACAGGGATTTTTACGTGGAAAACACCTGGCTCAAAAGGTGAAAAAACCACGACCTACTCCTCAGTAGGATTTGCTCAAACTCTTCACTAAACACTTAGCCAAAACGGACTTACAAAATAAACTTTTTTGTAATCCTAGGACTAACTCTAATTCTCTTTGTATCGACTAGCCTCTAGCTAATTTCTACAGAATTCAAGCTAACTCTAACTTGAACAATTTGTACCTATTACAATTTGCTTCTAATAAAGCTGATAAGATACAATATTTAAACTCTTACTACAATCAACTAGACTCGATATACAGACAATGAAACTGTTCCTTCTAGTTGAATTGTAGCCTTTGTATCGCACAACAATTCTGCTTGCAAAAACCTCTAAAACTTTTGCTTCAGAACTTGATTCACTTTTGTACTTGTGCGTCACATCTTTCAGCCGTAATACTTTGATTATATATAGAGGCCGTTTGTTGAGTCCATGATACAATTCTGATCCAAATCTTCCTTGGTAGACCAGTTTGATTGTAACTCAACTTCCTTCCTCTATTCCTGTCCTAGCTGAAATCAACTTCTGTCTTTTCTATCAATTTGCAGCCTTTTCGTATTAGGAGACATTCTCTTAGTTCTTTGATATTTAGCAATATCTCCAAGATTTGTACGATTTGCGATCCAACTGCTTTATATAGAAGTGTGTGTTATGATGGACTTGGTTCAACTGGACACCTGTTGTCAATCTTCAAAACCCATTCAGTGATATGGGCCAACAAATTCCCCCTTTTTGATGATGACAAACTCTGTGCATTTATCCTGTATACACATCCAACACTTTGTATTTTTGTGAGCATTAATCATCAAGAACCAGGTTCATTAGGTTATAAATGTCACTTCAAAAAATGAAACAATAACTGGAGCACATCTTCCCCCTTTTGGCATCATCGAAAAGTTGCAAAGTGATACTTACTAGTAATTAATTCTTACTCTTGGCCAATTTAGGCAACTGCAGTTGCAACATGATTAATCAACACAAGAAACCAAAAATGTAAGTTAAATCGTAAATAGAGACATTTATAAAACACCAAGCTTTCATTTACTTAACATGGTTGATCAACACCAAAACAGATTAAAACAAAGACAATCAAAACATGAGTACGACAGAATAAAAACTGAAACAAACAACTAAACACAGTCCCGAACTGGGCACTTGACAGGATAGGAGGGGGTAGTTCTGGAAATTCCTAAGTTTGGGGTGGTGCAGACGAGGCAGGACTCTTGGTGTGGAGAAGAGACAACATTTGGTGTAAGACACCCTCATTTTTCTCCTTCTCCTTGGCTAATTCAGCTTTGAGAGCATCACGTTCACCTTCTACCTCAACTAAGCGAGTCTTCAAGCAAAGGATCTCCATATCCTTTTGCTCACTTTCTTGCACCAGAGTACGGACCTTGCTGTTAACCGATTTCTTCCGAGATGAACCAGGTTCATCTACCGGGTCATTGACAGTGTAATCACATGACAGCAAAGTGTCCTTCCCAAAGAAATCCTTAACAGTAGCCATTTCAGCCTTCTTTGTGGGAACTCCAAAATGACCCAGAACTGCAGTAAGTATAAATCCATAAGGAATCGCATGGGCCTTGGTGCCATTTACCACCCTGTCCAAGAGCTGAATGATCAGAGATGGCCAATTGATCTGTTTGCCTCTATATAGGCACTCCATGAGCGTTAGATCCATATAGTTTGCAATGTGCCTTCGCTCTTGTCTTGGCAGCAGAAATTTAATCACAAACTCAAATAGCAGCTTTTGTTCAGGCTTCATCTCGCTTTTGTACACTGCCCTTGGCTCAGGCTCTTCTTCATTATCACAAAAGAATCTGGTGATATTAAGTGCTGAGGCCATTCCATCCAAGCAAGGTCATCTCTGCCTTGTATAATCATCATAACCTTCAGATGAAATGTCAAGAATGACTCCCAGTTCCTGCGCGTCAAAAGAGACTTCAACTCCCCTGACAAATGATGTAATCCTTCCTCCAATCACAGTTGCATTCCCCATGAATTCAACTACTTCATTTCTGACTAGCCTGCCCTCCAAGCGAAGGACCATGTCCTTCCAGCCTTGAACTGCCAGAAAATCCACTAAGTACCTCATGCCCGGCTCCTCCAGGTCTTTCAGCAATTTTCCCTTCAAAATATGTCTTCCACTTCATTTGTTCCCCATGTCACCACGACAACATCTTCAAGATTCTCAGGAATGGGGCCACAAATACTAAGTATGGAACCATCCTTCCCAGGACCCCTCACTCCTGCATCTCCCTCACTCTCACTAAATTTTCCAGTTTTTCTTGGTCTTCTTGGCACTTCCACATCCACCACTGACCCAACCAGCACAAATCTATTTTCAGAATTTAACACAAAGGTAACATCAGTATTACCTTTCTCAGCACTTGACGAACCAGGTGCATCGTCCTCTTGTGCTGATTTAAATGATTCACTGGATGAATCAGGTTTTGGTTCTTCTTTAGCCTGTAATAAATCTTCCAAGAACTTTGCTCGTGACCCTGAAGCCACAGATATTCGGGCAAGAACCTTGACACAATGGGGTTTTGGGGCTGGAAAAGGGTTTCGTGTGGGTCTAAGAGCCTCATGGTATTCAGGGGTTTCAGGTGTCTCAGATGATTCAGAACTATATACCGGTGGGGAATCAAACTCATATACTCCTTCATCGTTGTCACGATTTTGAGAATCAGATGAAGCAGATGACATTTTTAATTTTTGAGAGAAAAAGAAGAAAGGGCAAAAGACAATGAAGATTTGAGTGTTGAATGACTTGAACAGGGTTCGTCTATAGCTTTATTCACTATGGGTAATGATGGCCTATTTATAACTTGTGGCTGGGGTAATCGTAATGGACGAGAATTAACACAAGTAGGATACTAATCGATTAAGGACTGTCAGTGATTTGACATTGATTAGACGGTTTCTTTCCCCCTAAAACTAGGCTAATTTAAGGAGACGGAACTTCTTGAAACTGGTTCATTTTGGGTAAGTACAAGAATTTGAACTGAACCATAAAAGGATAGATTCCTACCCATGTATGGATGTACTTGAATTAATACATGTATGGAGATGAAAACGTACCTTGTCATTCATGTAAACCAGCATGGATGAACCAGGTTCATCCTGAAAAAAACTTTATTTTGCCTCAATTCACAAATAGAGAAACATCATTAGCAACTAGGGAATCATATTAATACATGGCAGAAGAGTATGACAACAAAGACATAGTGCTGAGCAATGATTAATCTGATTGAATACCCTAATTAACATTTCTAGCCATAAAACTTTCTCCCTTTTTTTTTCAATAGGTGATCTTAATCATCCTTAATTCAAGCATGTTTCTCTCATAATGCTCCCTACTTAATGCTTTGGTAAATATATCAGCAATTTGATGATCAGTGGCACAGAATTCAATTGAGATCATCCCCTTCTCATAATTATCCCTCAGGAAATGGTGCCTAACATCTATGTGCTTAGGTCTCTTGTGATGAACCGGGTTCTTAGTCATACTAATAGCACTAGTGTTATCACAGTAAAAAGGAATGCATCCCACATCTATGCCAAAGTCCAGGAGTTGTTGCTTAATCCACAGCAACTGAGCACAGCAAACCGGCATAATCAGCATCAGCATATCCTACAAGGTCAAAATTACTACCTTTAGGATACCAAAGGCACAAATCAGTAGTGCCCTTCAAATATCTCAAGATTCTCTTCACTGCACTGAGATGGGACTCCTCTGGATTGGCTTGAAACCTAGCACATAGTCCCACACTGAACACGATATCAGGTCTACTTGTTGTAAGATATAGTAGAGATCCAATCATCCCTCTGTACGTCTTCTGATCAACAGATGAACCAGGTTCATCCACATCTAATTTTGTAGTTGTGGATATTGGGGTATCTATCTCCTTTGAATCTTCCATTTTGAACTTCTTGAGGAGTTCTCTCACATGCTTTTGTTGATGAATCATTGTTCCATGCGGAGTTTGTTTGATTTGCAGACCTAAGAAAAAGGTTAGCTCACCCATCATACTCATTTCAAACTCACTCCCCATTAGTGTAGCAAATTCCTTGCTGAGCTTCTCAGTTGTTGCCCCAAATATGATATCATCAACATATATTTGTACAATCAGAAGATCTTTTCCCTTTTCCTTTAAGAACAAAGTACTGTCTATTTTGCCTCGTTTGTACCCATGTTCCAGCAGGAATTTTGACAATCTCTCGTACCAAGCTCTAGGTGCTTGCTTGAGACCATAGAGAGCCTTGTCAAGTTTATATACATGATCAGGTGATTCTTTTCTTTCAAAGCCAGAAGGTTGTCTTACAAACACTTCTTCCTTCAAATAGCCATTGAGAAACACTCTTTACATCCATCTGATGCAAAGTGAATTCCATGTGTGCAGCAAATGCTATAAGAAGTCTGATTGCCTCCAATCTTGCCACAGGAGCAAAGGTCTCATCATAATTAATTCTCTCTTCTTGGTTGTATCCTTGAACAACCAGTTTAGTCTTGTTTCTAGTAACAGTTCCATCCTCATCGAGTTTATCCCTGAAGACCCACTTGGTGCCAATTATTTATCTGTCCAGTGGCCTGGGTACCAAGTGCCATACTTGACTTCTCTCAAATTGATTAAGCTCTTATTGCATAGCAGTTACCCAGTCAGCATCTTTCAGGGCTTCAACAATGTTCTTTGGTTCAATCAAGGATAGAAATGCATCAAACACACACAGATTTTTCAAGGAGGATCTAGTTTTGATTCCAGATCTCAAGTCTGTTATGATGTTCTCAAGAGGGTGAGAACTCTGATATCTGTGTGGTTTGAGAACCAGTTGTTCACTTCTGGATTGTTCCATGTTGTCTTGTTGCTGTGGAACAGGATCAGGGCCAGTATTTTCATGAGGAATTCCCCCTGTCGAGTTGTGTGGGGTTGCTGAACCTGGTCCATCACTTGTTACATCTGCCATAGGTGCTTCAATGTAGTCATTGCTCCTCACCAGTCCAAGCTCCTCATCTTCTAGTTCCTGTCTCTCAGATAAGGTGTTAGTTTCATCAAAGACAATATGTAAACTTTCTTCAACACACATAGTTCTTTTATTGTATATTTTATAAGCTTTGCTATGTGTAGAATATCCCAAGAACACTCCCTCATCACTTCTGGGATCAAATTTTCCTAAAGGATCTTTACCATTATTATGCACATAACACTTGCATCCAGAAGCCCTAAGATGGGATATGTTCGGCTTTCTCCCTTTAAGTAAGTCATAGGGAGTTTTCTCTACCAGAGGTCTGGTCATGCATCTATTGATAATATAACATGCAGTGTTAATTGCTTCTGCCCAGAAGCTGTGAGGTAGTTTGCTTGATAGAAGCATGGTTCTTGCCATGTCTTCAAGAGTTCTGTTTTTCCTTTCAACAACCCCATTTTGCTGTGGGGTTCTAGGAGCAGAAAAATTGTGATTCACACCATGTTCATCACAGAACTCAGAAAAATTAACATTCTCAAACTCAGTACCATGGTCAGATCTAATGGATGCTAGTTGATGTCTTAATTGATTCTGAATCTTCTTGACAAATGAGGTGAACATTTTAAATGCTTCATCCTTAGATGCCAAGAATAAGGTCCAAGTGAACCTTAAAAAATCATCTACTAGCACCATCATATATCTCTTCCCACATCTACTTAGAGTTCTCATGGGACCACACAGATCCATATGAACCAGTTCCAACGTCCTGGTGGTACTGACCATTTTCTTACTTTTGAAAGAAGACCTTACCTGCTTCCTCCTTGCACATGCCTCACAAGCCTTGTCTTCTTTGAACTTAATTTTAGGAAGCCCTACCACTAAGTCTTTAGAGACCAGCTTGTTAAGTTGAGTTAGACTTGCATGACCAAGTCTTTTGTGCCACAGGAGGGGATCACTGTCCAACACACTAAAGCAAGTGAGTTCATTGTCAGACAGTGTGGACAAGTCAATGACATAGATATTGTTCATATTTTTTCCCTGCAAAACAATCTTGTCAGTAAGCAGGTTGATCACAAAACATTTTGTGGAACTAAAAGCGACAAGGTTACCTCTGTCACATAGTTGTGACACACTGATTAGGCTATATTTCAAGCAATCTATCAGATACACATGTTCAATTGAACGTGTGTCATCTTTACCTACCTTGCCGACCCCTATTATTTCACCTTTCTTTCTATTTCCAAAGGATACATTTCCTCCTTTGAGTTTTTCAAGTGAAAGGAACCGTTCCTTGTTCCCTGTCATATGCTTAGAGCTGCCACTATCCAAAAACCAAAATTGGCTGCTTCCCTTCACTTGTACCTTCAAAAAGAAAATCAGGGGTTAGTTTTAAGAACCCAAACTAGTTTGGGTCCTTTTTTAGAGAGAATGGATGAATCAGATTTTTTCTGGCCCAGTTTGGTAGCCAGTTTTTCTTTTTAATCAATCTCTCATTTTTCTGACTGGCCTTTTCTTTTGCAGAACACTCATATTTAGAGTGGCCAGTCTTCCCACAATGGGTGCAAATTTTATTTTCAGGGAGAGTGAGATACTTGCTTTTGGGATCCCACTTAGGCAATTGACTCCCAAAACCAATCCCTCTTCGGTTGCTACTATGATTCTCTTGGAGCCATATTAAAGCATCAGAAGACTTATTCCACTTACGTGTTCTATCAAATTCATGTTTGACTTTGCCAAGTTCTTCTTTAAGAGATCTTATCTGCTCATCTTTGGCATACATTTTATCTTTCAGTTTACCTAAGTCTTCTTCTAACTTAGCATGAGAGTGATCAACTACCTTTTTACTGGATGCTAGTCGTAACTCTAAATTTTCAGATTTTAGTTCTAGAATCTCAGTTTCGAGTGGTTGAACCTGGTTCATCAAGACAGTGTTTTTCTTTTCAGATTCACTGACCCTTATTTCCAGGTCCATGCATTTTGCTCTCAGCATTGCACACTCTTTAGATAGTTGATCTTTCTCTTTAGTTGTCTCCTCAGAATCATCAATGAAGTCAAGTAGCAACTCAGAGAGTTTCTCCTTAGATAGAAACTTTATTTTTGTTTTAAGATGTGAGATACTTACCTGTGGTTCTTCATAAGTCTCCTCATCAGATTCTCCAATTGCCATGAGAGCTTGATCTTCTGTCTCACCATCTTCTGATTCTTCATCTGAACTTTCCCCCCAAGCAGCAACCATAGCCTTTGTAGTAGTTTTCTTGGGTTGGACCAGTTCCTTCTTCCTGTTCTTTCTTTCATATCTCTCCTTCCTCCATTCTACTTCCCACTGGGGGCAGTTCTTGATGAGATGATCAGTTTTTCCACACTTGTAGCATCCCTCATTAGCTGGCCTTTCAGGAGCCTTGCCTTGTTCAAGTTTCCTCCTCTAGAGATGCCTTTCTTCCTCGTGAGAAAGTTTTTGAATTCTTTGGTGATAATGGCCATCTCATCATCCTCCAGATCTGTTCCCTCTGTGATCCTTAGTGCTAGACTTATTTCCTTCTTTGGGGCATCCATTTTCATGGTCTGCCTTCTGAGTTCATAAGCAGTAAGGTTGCCAATCAACTCATCTAGTCTAAGGGTTGCCATATTTTTGGATTCCTGGATGGCAGTTATCTTGCTTTCCCAGGAGATAGGCAGAACCCTTGTCAAAATCTTCTCAACCTTGTCTTCTTCAAGGATGACTCTTCCAAGAGACTTGAGTTCATTAGTCAAGGTTGTGAACCTTGTGTACATCTCCTGAATTGTTTCTCCTTCCTTCATAGTGAAGTTTTCATACTGAGATTATAGAAATGTACCTCTAGACCTCTTCACTTGAGTTGTTCCTTCATGAGCCACTTGTAGAGTGTCCCAGATTTCCTTGGCAGTGGTGCAGCTTTGGATTCTGCTGTATTCATCTGGGCCTAGTCCACACACTAGCCACTTCTTGGCCTTGGCATTCTTCTCCCATTTCTTTAGATCCTCAGTTGTGCAGTCAGTCCTAGTCTTAGGCACATCTACTCCTTCAGCAGTTCTCTTCATTGTTGCAAGTGGTCCATCAGTGACTATGTCCCAGAGTTCATAGTCCTCTCCAATAAGGTGATCCTTCATTCTATTCTTCCACCAAGAATAGTATTGTCCATTGAAGAGTAGTGCCTTGCAGTTGATTGACCTTCCCAATTCCCAGGTGGTGCACTCATCTTGATCTTTTCCTAGGTGTTAGCCACTTCAAGGATAGCCCGCTCTGATATTAATTGTTGTTTTAGACTTCAATACTACACAATATTACAAGTTAATCGTGCAATACCCAATTTTTGAGTGCTGTCTAATAAGAAGAACCTGGTTCTTCTTAGTATACTACTTACTACTGTTTGCGGAACAATTAAGCAATAATAGTAAAGACATAGGTATTTTTACGTGGAAAACACCTGGCTCAAAAGGTGAAAAACCCACGACCTACTCCTCAGTAGGATTTTCTCAACCTCTTCACTAAAACTCTGAGCCAAAACGGACTTACAAAATAAACTTTTTTGTAATCCTAGGACTAACTCTAATCCTCTTTGTATCAACTAGCCTCTAGCTAATTTCTACAGATTTCAAGCTAACTCTAACTTGAACAATTTGTACCTATTACAATTGCTTCTAAGTAAGCTGAAAAGATACAATGTTAAAACTCCTACTACATTCAACTAGACTCAATACACAAACAATGGAACTGTTTCTTCTAGTTGAACTGTAGCCTTTGTATCGCACAACAATTCTGCTTGCAAAATATCTCTGAAACTTTTGCTTCAGATCTTGATTCACTTTAGTACTTGTGTGTCACCTCTTTCAACAGTAATACATTGATTATTTATAGAGTCCGTTTTTTGAGTCCATGATTCAATTCTAATCCAACTCTTCCTTGGTAAACGAGTTTGATTGTAACTCAACTTCCTTCCTCTATTTCTGTACTCGCTGAAATCAACTTCTATCATCTTCTATCAGTTTTCAACCTTTTCGTATTAGGAGACATTCTCTTAGTTCTTTGATATTCAGCAATCACTGATATCTCCTAGACTTGTACGATTCTTATTCCAACTGCTTCATTCAGATGTGTATTCTATGATGGACCTGGTTCAACTTGACACCTTTTGTCAATCTTCAAAACCCATTCAGTGACATGGGCCAACAATGGTTGCCTATGTTAGTGCAGTTATCAAATTCTATACTTGTGAGTTTCAGATTTTGCTCCATAGGTGTTTTTTTTTTTTGTTTTGATCCTGCTAAGCCTATTTCTGAAATTATCTCAAGTGCATACTTCCTTTGTGACATAAGTATCCCTTCCTGTGATCTAGCAAATTAAATTCCTAGGAAGAATCTTAGCTCTCCTAGGTCCTTCAGTTTGAAATTCTCTGTTGAAGTGAAGCCTTAGCCTGGTTGATTGATGGATATAAATTATTCATGTAATTTCATATGTAAAAAAATAAGTTTTTAAAATAAAATATGAATAATAATATCCTATCCTCGCATATTTTCTAACAAATCTTGTAGGAAAAAGAAGGAAAGAAGCTAAAAGACAAGAGAATGAAGCAAAGCAACAGTTGCACAAATCATCTTCATATTCGCAAATGTGGAATATACATATGGGCTTATGGAAAAGGACAATTAGAGATGAAAAGGAGCATAGTTGTATGTGTGGAATCTATATTTGTAAAATTCACATTCGCATACATGGAACCTACATTTGCAAGTCTAAGCCATGAAGACATGAATAGAAGCAAAAGAGTTATATATGCATGTGTGGAATCTATATTTGCAAATGTCACATTCGCATATATGGAACCTATATTTGCAATCCTAAGTCATGATGTCATGAATGGAAGAAAAAGAGTCATATATGCACGTGTGAAATCTATATTTGCAAAGGTCACATTCGCATACATGGAACCTACATTTGCAAGACTAACTCATGAAGTCAAGAGTGAAGCACAAGTGCCATAGTTGCATATATGGAATCTACATACACAAAGATCACTTTGCAGATATGAATTTCACATTCGCAAAAGTAGAACATGACCAAAGCTACTCATCTTTTCCTATAAATAGCAAGATCTCTTTGTATAAGAATATCATCCAACTTTTGTAAGACAAGAACTAGTCTTGGTCTTCTTTCTTAGTAGTAAAAATATTTCTAGTTTTCTAAATATTTTTTTAGCTTTTCTTACTCCATAATGGAGTAATTTCTTTTTGTTGGGATAGTTGATGAAGCTTGATATATTTTATAATACTATCTTAATTTTTATATATTCTTGGCTTGAAACTTTTTATTTACATTTCATATTGTGCTGAAATGATGGTTTTTAATTACTCTATCATCACATCTATATATTTTATCTCTAAGTTATTCACATATTAATTTTGTAATTCTCGCGGAGCAAAATTAATATATGATAACTGATGAATAAAATAGTAGTGTGAAAGTAATTTTTTCAGTAAACTATTATTTCAAGTCGGTAATCTTGCTTGCCTCAGTTTTAATTCTCACGGAGAAATTGTTGTAGGCAAGATTATTGATCCTTAGTAAAAATATTCTCACGAAGTTTTTACTTTCTTTTAGCACAATTCAAGCAATAAAAATATTTCGGTTTAAATGTCACTAGTCTTAAATTGATTAATTAACATAATTCTCACGGAGTGTTATTAATTGATTATTTCTTAGTGAGAAAAATATAATTTTATTATAAATAAGCAATTATTCTTTAGAGAAATAAATGTAGAAATTGAGATTTTATAATAGTAATATTATCAAGTAAATTCAATAATTCCCAACTCCTTTTTTTAATTATAAATCTTCCAAAAGTTGTAACGACCCAAACGGTCGTTTTGAGCTCTAGCGCGTCGTTCAGCGGTTGGAAGTCATGAACAACTACATTTCAGGTATTATGACTTGTGCGTATGATCGGAGTTGAAATTCGGGAAGTTCGGAGTTAAAATTGAAAGGAAAATTCTCATTTCGGAAGCCTTAAGTTGGAGAAATTGACTAAGATTGGAATTTTGAGTAAACGACCTTGGAATCAGGATCTGAAGGTTGCAGCAGGTTCGTATGATGATTTCGGACTTGGGCGTATCTCCGGATCGGGTTTTGGATAACCTAGGAGCGTTTCGACGTATATTGTGGAAGTCAGCATTTTTGAAGGAATTTCCTAAGTTTGGATTGAAGTGCATTTCAGTGATATTGATGTTCGTTTAGAATTCTGAGGGTAGGAATAGCTTCGTATGGTGATTCTGGAGTTGGAAGCGCGATCGGAAGTGAATTCGGATGTCCGTAGGTCATACTGAAGTCATTTGGCTAAAGATAGAAAATTGAAGGTTTTTGAGAAATCTGACCGGAAGTGGAAATTTTGATATCGGGGTCGGAATGTGATTCCGGAAGTTGGAGCAGGTCTGTAATGTCGAATTTGACCTGTGTGCAAAATTTGGGGTCAATCGGAGGTGATTTGACGGGTTTCGGCATCGGAGGTGGAAGTTTGAAATTTCAAGTTCATAAAGTTTGAATTTTAGTGTGATTCATGATTTCGACGTTGTTTGATGTAATTTGAAGCCTCGAGAAAGTCCGTGGGATGTTATGGGACTGATTCGTGTGATTGGACGGGGTCCCGGGGACCTCAGGTGCGTTTCGAGGTGAGTTCGGGTCATTTTTCTCTGTTTTGCTGCTGTTGTTTTCTGGTGTCACTGATATGTCATGCGATCGCGGTCCTAATTGTGCGATCGCGAAGAAGGAAAATTTGGAAGGCTGGATTTTGGTCTGTGCAATCGCAAGAAGGGGTGTGCGATCGCACAGTGCACATGGGGCCTGCTGGGTTGGCCTGTGCAAACACATAAGGGAAGCTGCGATCGCGGAGAAGGAATTTGGAGGGGGCTGGAATGCCTTGTGCGATCGCATGGAGGAGTGTGCGATCGCGGAGAGAAAATTGTGGGAGGCAGCAAGTTGGCTTGTGCGACCGCGTTTGAAGATGTGCGATCGCATAGAGGGTTGATCTAGGCAGTGAACTATTTTAAAATGGGATTTTGGCCATTTCTTCATTCTTTCACTTGGTTAGGATGATTTTGGAGAATTTCTAAGGGTGATTTTCATCAAGCATCAATAGGTAAGTGATTCCTTCTCATTCCAAGTTAAATACAAGGTTTATGCATGGATTTGAACATGAAAATTTTGGGAAAATTGGGAATTTTGAAGAAAACCTAGAAATTTGGTAAATTGGATTTTAACCACGAATTGAGCATGAATATTTGAGTAAATTGTATATTTGAACTAGTAAAGCTATGGGTAGAGTTTATCTCCGAGAAATTTCGGAATCCGGGCACGTGGGCCCGAGGGCATTTTGGTCAATTCATTGAGCGGAGTTGGGAAATGATATAATTTGAATTTGTTACGAGTATTAGAGTGAATTTTCATTGCTTTGCCCGTTATTTGG
>ML256732.1:0-50057 GCA_005239495.1 Nicotiana undulata
ATCTACCCAATAACCTATGCTGATCCCCTCTCGGAACTGGCCTGGATCCTGATGCCTCTAACCTAGGCTGAGCTCCAACAACTGGCAGAATATCTGGACTATGATGTGGTCCTGTAGTCTGAGTTGTAGGGGTCGGAACTCCCCCTCGTACCTGAGAGGTGGTAGGATCTGATGGAAGGATTCCTGTCTGCGACATCGTGTCCATGAATCTCAGCATGCGGCCCGTGACCTCCTGGAAGCCTGATGCCGTCATAAAGTCCACTGGAGGTGGTGCTACTGGAGGCAGCTCCTCCTGCTCATCAATGTACTGATCATCCACTGGTGCAGCTGGTGTAGCTCTGGGACGCCCTCGCCCCCTCCTACCAGCAGGAGCCCTACCCCGGGTGCCTCGACCTCGTCATCGAGCGGGTAGCAGTCTCCCCCGAATCGTGATCATGAAAAGTACGCGTTCTCACCATCTTTGAGAGAATAGAATGACAAATTGATTATAAGGCCAACTGCATGATAGATTCTAAACAAAAGGAGTTTCCTAACACTCTATAGCCTCCCGAAGATAAGTACAGACGTCTCCGTACCGACCCGCAGGACTCTATTGAGTTTGCCCGTGACTTGTGAAACTATGTGAACCTAAGCGCTCTGATACCAAGCTGTCACGACCCAAAACCCGGTTCAGTTCCTGATGGCACCTAACGGCGAGGTTAGGCAAGCCAACATATGAATCCTTAGGAGATACTACCCCAGAACTCGATATTCCAGTTATTTACAATTTATAACAATTACAATGCGGAATATAGCGATATGAGGTCAGGCCGTAGATACCAGCTGAACCACAGCAAGGTCAAACATGTGCAACCCCGAAACCCAACATAACTACAACATGTGTGTGTCAGGACTAGTGTCACAGTGTCAACGGGCGGCTACATAGATACCACAACTGAAATATATATATAAAAAAATACAAGCCGCAGTCTGGAATTAAAGACTGAGCAAAATGAAACTAGAAGGCTCCAGAGGTGCTATCAGGATGACGCAAGGAAGACATCTCACCGTATGAAGCGACACCGCGATCAGTATCTATCAGCAGACGGACGACCAGACGGACCAGCCTTAAGACCTGCACNCACTCAGTATTGTTTCTCAACTCACCCTCGTACGATCCCAACTCAATGCAAATGCTTATGTATGTATATTAATATATATAACCGACACGGACAAGACTATCGGCCGAAGTCATAAGGGTGGGTCATAAGGACTGACTCGGTCATAAAGTTCCACATGCTCGCGAATCATACTTGCGACTCGTGCGCTTACTCGATAAACCTCCACGCTCGCGAATCATACCTGCGACTCGTGGGCCAATATCTCTCCCCGCTCGCGAATCATACATGCGACTCGGGGGAAAATGACATAAATATATATACTCTCCCGATCACGAATCATACTTGTGACTCGGGGCAAATGATGTAAAGTAAAACCCTCCCCGATCACGAATCATACCTGTGACTCAGGGGCCGATAAAAATAGTAGTATAATTCTTCCCTGATCACGAATCAAACCTGTGACTCAGGGGCTGGTAAAATAAGTCTGATTTCTCCCTGATCACGAATCAAACATGTGACTCAGGGGCTGTTGAAAATAAGTGTAATTCCTCCCTGATCACGAATCAAACCTGTGACTCAGGGGCCAGTAATGAAAATATAAGTTCTCCCTGATCACGAATCATACCTGTGACTCGGGGGCCATGAATGCATGAATGCATTTATATGTTTATATGTAGACACCATGGTACCGGCTCATCAACGCTCAACGGGATCGGATGTTCGCATCTCACTTGATAGTCAAAGTTAGGATTTTATGTAACATTATCCTATTTTCTCATAATATCACCATGGTGGAATAATTCAAGTATAGGAAGGATTTACAATCACCTTCACTTTTGCTCAACAACTCAGGATCAAGATTTATCTCATTTACTCCGTTTTCTTTATCAATTATATAAGGAGTAACACAATTATTCAATTGATGAAATTCATAATTCTTATATCAATAATATGTACATTTAACTCAAAGCTATCATAGCTCCATTTCATAATATATCGGCAAATAACTTGTACAAAGCATCAGATCAAATCAAACAAACAGCTAGAACATGCTCGTGGGTCCTACGGCTACCAACATATAGTATAGATGCCACGTATGTATTCTCATCGCGTGGTACGTACGCAGTCCCCTCAACAATCACAATTAGCAACAAGGAGCCTAGGGGACGTTTCCCTCTTACACAGTTTGGAAAGGAGTCTCACCTGGACAAGTACTCCTCCGGTCAACGGACCAATCAACAAGATGCACGAATCCTACGAATTACCTTCTATGGCTCGCAACTAGCCAAAAACACATAATTATATACATTTAGGAGGAATCAAGGAGGATTTATCAAATATTTCCATAAAACACATTCTTGACGTACTTGGAATATTCAACTCCGAGCCTTGGCGTCCGGAAAATTACGATTCTTGAAGAAATGCGCTACACGTTGCCTAAGGATCAAAATTAACTCAATTAATCATCTTATAATGGCCCAAAAATCAGAAATTCAATTTCCTCAAAACCCTCTATTTTTCCCAAGCCTTCCCATGGATTTTTATGAATTTTGAAAGTGGGATTCCTCAAGAATCGAAGTTATAAACATGCGGGAAGCCAAAGAATTACTTACCTGGGTTATTTAAGCCGAAATCACTGCTCTGGAGCTCTTGGAGTGTGCAACAATGGAGGGAAAAAAGTGTTCGGGAAGAAAATTCACAAAATGGGCCTTTTATAGGACTGGTCAGCAGTTTCCGCCCCTGCGACCCTTGGATCGCAAGTGCGGACTCGCACCTGCGAGAAAGGGGTCGCGCTTGCGATTTGGCCTGCGCCCTGGGGAGGTCGCGCCTGCGGGCTTTTGTCCGCTCCTGCGGAGCTGCGCCTGCGAGAGGAAGGCCTCTCCTGTGGAGCCGCGCCAGCGAGAGGAAGCCCGCTCCTGTAGCTGGAGCCGCGCCTGCGAGGGATTTACCGCTGGTGCAAGCCTCACGCCTGTGGCTCATGGACCGCAGGGGCGGTCACACTAGAAAATTCCCACCAGCTATGAAATTGCTGGTTTTTGACCCCGCTTGGGGTCTGGGAGACCCCTGGGCCTACCTGAGCCTTCGAAAAATTACACCAACCGATCCCAAATCATAAGACGGACTCGCTCCAGCCCTCGGAACACTCAAAACATCATCCAAACTAGAAATCACTCTCCAAAACCCCTTAGTTTCAAACTTAAGTTTTCAAGAAAATTCAAATGGCTCACCAATACGCCGAACGGGTCTATATTGCTCGGAATAACCCTAAATTTTGCGGACAAGTCATAAAGGACTTTACAGAACTATTGCTAGTTCCGAAATTCCATTCGGACCATGATATCATGAGGTCCAATTCCAGGCTGAATTCTAAATCTTATGAAATCCTGAATTCCAATCCAGGTGCCGAAATACTCTCAGGTCATCAGAAACCCGAGGCGAACATACGCTCAAGTCCGAAATCATCATCCGGAGCTTCTGGAGCTGTCAGCACTCGATTCCAAGGTCGTTTGCTCAAAATGCTGCTCGGAACCAAAATTAGCCAAATAGGCTAGCCTTCAGGAACCAAGTGTTCCTGAACTGGCCAAATCACTTATGAATCTCGAACTACCTGCCCCCCATAAATCATAAGGCACGAGTAGCCGCTATGGAAAGAGTCATTTACGGGAACGGAGTCCCAACACACAAAACGACCGGCTGGGTCGTTACAAATGTTCTTTGATGGGCTGAGAATTTCAAAGGAGTAGGTGTCAGAGCTATTTTGGTATTAGAGACTGGTCAACATTACCCGTATCCGCAAAACTCAGATTTTCGTGCACCAATAATATGGCAGAATATAAGCCTTGCATCTTGGGGTTCAATTTGTCAGTGGAAATGAATATCCAGGAATTACTAGTAATTGGTGATTCAGATCTTCTGGTACATCAGGTTCAGGGAGAGCGGGCTACAAAGAATACCAAGATATTACCATATCTATATCATGTGCAAGAGATGATGAAGAAGTTAACGAAGATAGAATCAGACATATCCTGAGAATCCATAATGAGTTCGCAGACGCACTGACCACTTTGTCCTCCATGATACAACACCCAGATAAGAACTTCATCAACCCTATTCTAGTAAGGATTCAAAATCAGCCAGCTTATTGCGCTCATGTTGAAGAAGAAACAGATGGGAATCCTTGGTTCCATGATATCAAGGAATACTTGGAAAAAGGAGAGTACTCGGAGCATGCAAATCATACTAAAAAACGCACGCTCCGAAGATTGTCCAACAATTTCTTCCAAAGTGGAGGAATGTTGTACAAAAGGGCTCATGACTTAGGATTATTAAGGTGTGTTAACGCCAAGGAAGCTTCCAAAGTGCTCGAAGAGATACATGCTTGAACTTGCAGACCACACACGAATGATTTCATTTTATCCAAGAAGATACTAAGAGCAGGGTATTTCTGGATGACTATGGAAACATACTGCATTAGGTATGTCCAAAAGTGTTATCAGTGCCAAATACACACAGATATGATACGAGTTCCACCCAATGAACTCAATGCAACAAGTCCACCTTGGCATTTTGCCGCTTGGGGAATAGATTTCATCAGACCAATCGATCCCGCAACCTCAAACGGGCACAGGTTCATTTTAGTGGCCATAAACTACTTCACAAAATGGGTTTAAGCTCCATCTTACAAAGATGCAACCAAGAAAGTCGTCGCAGATTTTGTAAGAGATCATATTGTTTGCCGATTCGTGGTGCCAGAATCCATCATCACCGACAACGCTGCTAATCTCAACAGTGACTTAATGAAAGCTATGTGTGAAACCATCAAAATCAAGCATAAGAATTCCACATCATAGATGCCTCAAATGAATGAAGTCATGGAGGCCACAAACAAGAATATCTAGATAATATTGAAAAAGATGGTAGATAATCACAAGCAGTGGCACGAGAAATTATTATTTGCCTTATTGGGGTATCGTACCAGAGTCCGCACATCAACCGGGGCAACTCCCTATTTGCTGGTCTATGGTACCCAAGTTGTCATTAATATCGAGGTTGAATTTCTTCTTTATGAATTATACAAGAAACTGAACTCAGCGATGCAGAATGGATAAGAAGTCGCTATGAAGTCATTGAAGTGAAAAGAATGAATGCAATGTGTCATGGTCAACTCTATTAGAACATAATGTCAAAAGCTTTCAACAAAAAGATTAGACTTAAACAGTTCGCACCGGGACAGCTGGTGCTGAAGCGGATCTTCTCGCATCATGATGAAGCCAAAGGGAAATTTTCACCTAATTGGAGAGCTTATACTTGAAGAATTGGATGGAGAATTCTGGCCGAAGCCCATTAACTCAGACGCAGTCAAAAGATATTATGTTTAGATTTTTTACATTTCTTCATCTGATGTAATTGAACTACGCTCGACCTAATTCCCGTATTAGAGGGGATACGTAGGAAATCTTATGCGTTCGATCACAATTCAATAAAATTTTCACTTTCCCCACAACTAGAAGCTGGGGCAGAATTTTGCGGAGGACCCTCAAAATTCCGGAGCAAGTCCAGTCGACGTCATCATATGCAGAACGGTCAAGGAATCGTCTATTAAACTGGGGCAGAATTTTGAGGACGACTCTAAAAATTCTAACTCAAGGAAGTCGCAATGTCGCTAAAAGTGTCACGGTCATTGGTTCATCAAATTTATTCGATATTGCATACTAATATTTTTAAATAACTACATTCATCACATGCACACATATTTTCCGAAAGCTTTATCTTATGAAACAGCCAGATGCTACCCATAGTAACACAAGCAGGATTTCAATACGGAACAAAGGAAAGCACAGGCGGAGGCACGAACCACCTTCCTCGTAAAACTCACGATTTTCTTTTGAATGCAAGAACAAGAAATATTCGCAAATATGTGCACACCTCAAAATCACTATCTTCATAACGACAAAGCTGCCAGGCACAAACATATCTCCTTCGAAGAAATATCCAGCTATCACTTATTATCAGTTCCCTACATGAGACTAAGCATTGTCTCCATATTGCATAAGTCTAAGCACTGCCTTCCTCTACATGGGACTAATCATTGTCTCCATTTTGCATGAGGCTAATCCTTGCCTCCTTAATTGCATAAGGCTAAGCTTCCCCTGCGTGAGACTAAGAATTGTCTCCATTTTGCATGAGTCTAAGTCATGCCTCTTTAATTGCATAAGGCTAAGCATTGCCTTCCCCTGCAAGAGACTAAGCATTGTCTCCATTTTGCATGAGGCTAAACCCTACCTCCTTAATTGTATAATGTTAAGAACTGCCTCCCCCTGCATGAGACTAAGCATTGTCTCCATTTTACATGAGGCTATGGACTGCCTCCTTAATTGCATAAGGCTAAGAACTACCTTCCCCTGCATGAGACTAAGCATTGTCTCCATTTTGTATGAGGCTAATCCCTGCCTCCTTAATTTCATAAGGCTAAGCACTGTCTTCCCCTATATGAGACTAAGCATTATCTTCATATTGCAATAGGCTAAGCATTGTCTTCCCCTGAGGCTTTTTCCTATCATTTTATTGTTTTTGAAAAGCTCGTGCACTTCTTAACATTATTGTAAATAAGGGTCTAATTCGATTAAGAAGCATACTTTAGCCTAATTATTAGTACCAACCAAATCCATTAGTTTAGATGTTGTAAATGAGGGTGCTTGAGGATAAGCAAAAGTTTAAGTTGGGGGTGTTGATGTGCCGGAGAATTTCGGCACATTTAATACCATAGTGCTTAAATTATGGCTCGTTTCAAGAGCATTTACTCTTATTAATTATAGAATTTTGGTATTTTGCAGTACACAAGGTGTAAACACTCAAGACCATGCAAAAGAGAGCTAAAGAAGAGAAAAGAGGAGGAAAATGGCCGAACGCGATCGCATATGCAACATGCGAATCGCATTTCGAGCCTAGAGATCGCATACCGCAACAGAAAGTTGAGTCAAATTTAAGGAGTGAAATGCGGTCAAATATGCGACCGCATATCTCAAATGCGAACCGCATTTCAATCGCATCTCCATCTGATGCCTGAAGCCACACTGCAAATGCGACGCATGAATGCGATCGCATATCACCAATGCGGACCGCATCTCTCAAATGCGATGAATCTCTGGGACCTAGGGTTTTGATATGCGATGAAGAAAGTGAAGATGCGAATCGCATCCCTGTGATGCGACAGGAATGCGATCGCATATCAGCCCAACAGGGGTGTTCTTGTCTGTTTTTCACTCGAATTTTCTGCCCACTATAAAAGGATTTATCTCGGCAAATCTTGAAAAAAAAATATAGAGAGATCTTTGGACATATCTTCAGCTTTGTAAATATATTTTGAGTAGAGAAGAACAAGTTTTGAAGCTAGGGATTTGCACACACACACTTGGGTCTTGAAGATTTCACCATTGTGGTTAAGGATTTCTTACCCATTTATGTTTATTTCTTCATTTCCTTGTTTTGTATTGAATATCTAAGTGTGTAGTATTTTTCCAACACTTGAATATGGTTTATGGGAATATTCATGTTTAAAGTGTGGATTAAATACCTTGTTGTGCTTATGTATTGAATGATTTTCATATATTTGTGAAGTGGGTGTTTGTTATTTTAATTATTCTTGTTCTTTAATGTTTCCAAAGGGATTAGCTAACCCTAGGACTCGCCCATTAACTCCGAATTAGTTTTGGAAAAGATTAATTAACAAGAACTTAAGGATTTAACCCTCATTTTATAGATTCTACCTCGGGATAGGATTGAACTACTTGTATCCAAACTCGGAAGTGCTTAATCTCCTAATTGGATTAGGGATAATTCAATTAGGAAGTCTTGTTAGACTTTGGGAAAAACTAATTAAGAAATGTTATCCGTGGCTAATTAACATTACCCGCTCATATTTGTAAAATCGTGAAATACATTGGATCGTTACTCGAGTGTAATACCCGAAGCATCGATACTTGTTGCCATCGATCATTTTAATTGCTTTCTAGGTTAGTTTATATTTTCGCATTTAGTTATAAACAATTATCAAAGCACCAAAATCGTATTTGTTTGGCACTGTGCGATAAGTGATAATTCTCTAGCATTCCTAAACGCCCTCATATTGTTCTCTGTGGGATTCGACCCCAACCTTGTTGGGTTACTATATTTGACAACGATCACTTACCCTATTTTAAGGTGTAAATTGAGCGTATCACATAACCCCAAATGCTATGCTACTTGAAATCTAGCACTATTTTCTACTTTTTTCGAGGCTAAGCTCTGTCCCCGATCTTGCTAAAGACTAAGCTTTGTCTTGTTTCGCTTCGCATAACCAAGCGTAATGTCTTTGCAACTCATGGGCTGAAATATCTCCATTTTGTCCGAAGGCGTCATAGTCTAAAGGCATCATCCTCAAAGCCAGAAGACACCATGCTATGGCCTGAGGATCTCTCAATATTGCACATCATTATTCAAAGGCTTCATCTTTCAGAGGCGCCATTTTCATGGCCCGAGAACATCATTTCATGGCCTATGAATCCCTTATCTCGTAATTCATGGCCCACGACATCATGGTCTAAGGACATCATCCCCATCGTCAAAAGACAGTTTTCATGGTCCAATGGAAATTTGCATCATGTTTAAATTCTCTCAATAATCCATATGTTCTTGCATGCATTGTGTTTTAAGTTTTGCAAGTAATCCAGGAAGTAACTGTTCTCCTAACGGGAGCAATCTTCGCTCCGGCTTCCATTCAACGTTCATATCCTACAATTATTTCAAACGTAACCAACCACCGTCTTTTACCCATTGTTACCCGATAATCATTCAAATATCCATAACCATTCCAAGGTACACTCATTCACAATTCCTATATCACCCTATCCAGAAGAGTTTGTCCGTTCCCACAATAACTCCATCGGTTTATTCCACCGTTGGATCCAGAACTACACACAGTCTGGTTCTTGTAAAATCAGGGATTTGTAGGTAACTCAGAAACCAGAGTTCGGCCTATATTTTTCTAAATCACCCCATTCGTCAAAATCAGTCATCATTTCTTTAACCGACAACTCTTTCATCATTCCCGGGTAAATAGGGGCAGATGTTGATACCCAATTTTTCCTCGTATTTTAAGTATCTTTAAATATACTTTCAAAATAGTATATATGCATTATCATTTAATTTATTAGCACATACAAGTATTTTCATAATTTTTAAAGGCTTTAAATCAATTTATTTCTTCATTTTTAACATATAAATATCCAGTAATTATCCTTCAAATTATTTTTATGATGATTTATCATGTAAACTTATCATTTATACCAGCATGATGTTTTATTTTTCAGTGTATTTTTTATGATTACATTTGCATTTTTGGGGCTAATTGCATATTTTTGCAATAATAGCCCATATTCATTTATAATCACATTATTTATGCAAAAATGACTTTTTACATTTTCATATTGTTAAGTAATTATTTTAATCATTTTAGTGCACAAATGATATTTTTTTTGTTATTTACTAATTACTTTTATAAATTATTTATTATTAAATATTGAGTATTTAAAAACTAGCCTAAAACCTACCTATTTTCGGACCTATTACTGCCCAAAACCTAACACCCTAACCTAAATAACCCGCAACTAAATTAATTAACCCAACCCCACAACTCAGTCGTGACCCATCTAAACCAACCCGACCCAAGACCCCCGTCTAATCGTGACCGTTGATCTCTGAGATCAACGGCCCACATACACCCTCCCTCTTAATTACCCTAAACACCCCTTAACCCTAATCACTTCTCACCGGCCTCCGCCACTAAATCCTCTCTTCTCCTCTCTTGTCAAACCCTAGCAGCCGTCTCTCTTATTCTACCCTAAATCCGACTTCAACATGGAATCACTCTATGATTCCCTTTCAATTTGTGCTCTGTCTCGTCGTTCCTTACCCGATTTTGGCATTACATAAGTGCCTGCCCTAATTTGTCAAGTGTAAGTCTCTGAATCAAGAGAGATTAACTTCAACCGTTTAAATTTGGACATTATTTAGTCCATATACAACATGATCATGGCTATATGGGTCCTATTAGCTAGGATTCCCAGCCAATCTTCGATTTCTGTCAACTAGGGTTTACTTATTTATTTCCCTAAATACGAATTTTATTTTATTCTACATGTTAATACTTTCTTATTTATGTTTAGTTTTACATTTTTCCTTGTTTACATGTTCGATTTCTTTCACTATATAAACCCCTCCCCATTTCCCTTTAGGAGAGAACTTTGAATCGATATAATCTCACAAGATTTAAAGCTCTATTTTGTTATTCCTTCATTATCTCATTCTATACTTTGCCTCTTGGCCGGCTGAAAGCCAAGGCCACTAAATTATAGGCTCTTTTTTCTCATTGACATTCAGAACACTAGGGACTTTTGTTCTTTATTTTAGTTTCACTTAAGTAGTAAGTCGGTAGACCTCGTAGTTTTATTCCCCAAGTATCTATGATTTGCACATGTTTTCATTTCTGGAGATTGTAGTTTAATTTTCTTTGCTGGTTTGTTCTTGTGTACAATTCTGATTGCTTTACTCTAGTTTTAGGTCTTGTTAACCTTTGACCTCATTATGTTGACAATTTGAAACATGCCTAAAATTGATTTGAGTAAATTAGATTCCTTTCAAGCTTATCTAGCCTATGTGTTGCAATTTACTGTTGTTTAGGAACTTTGCATTCTTTAGAATCTCTTTGTTGTTGCCTTACGTTATCAGTATGCTTTATCTGCATAATTTGTATCCCCTTTTAGTCACATAGTCAATTGTATGCAAAACATAAGTATGCACATTCACCATATTGCACAAGTCTGTTTCCTATCATATTCTGAATTGTTGTGATGATATACTGCCTATATAATATGTTTGATCCTGTTAGTATGCCTTTAGTATGTTTTGATATTCTTGACTTCCCGGTAGTTACAATGATTTGTTCTCACCCTGTCTAAATTCTGATGCCAATTAATACGATTCCTTCATTGTAACACTAGCATCTATACTTAGTATAATTTGAACTTTTTCTTTACTATGAGTCTATGTATACCAATCCTGCAAACCTGTTTTGTTAATGTGTAAATATTTACTAGGTGTTGAACTTGTTATTTTGAATCTTTGCTAACTTTGTTCTTAAAGCCTAAAGCCATATTTGATTATCTGCTCAAATTGACTGTGTTTGTATCCTTTAGTGTTGTCCCTCAACCTTAGTTTACTCTCGTTCAATTGTTACTTGGTATATTTTGAGTTCTCATTCTTAGCCAGCTGAAAGCCAAGGCTACCTAGGTTCTATCATTGACCTCCCTAGTGTGAGTAGTGCTCGAGGTCCAATTGAGACATTGTGAACTCTGACACACTAGGACTTGGTCCTTAGCCATACCCTGAATTTCCTCTATTAACCTCCCAAGTGTGAGCATTGCCCTGGGTTCTTGAAGCCCTTGGGAACTCTGACATACTAGGGTCATGGTACTTTTCCATGTTCCTAATTGCTCAACTCTTCCTTTTTACCTACTGGCTGAATGAACTCGTTTTTGGATGCTTTATGTAATGAAGATATGACTTCTGGACTGTTGCAAAACTATATAAATAAGGTATTTAAGGCCTGGCCTGGTCGGGTATATTTTGGGCTTGCCTTAGGCCCACTATAGCTATTCTGTAATTCTGTAATCTACTTCATTCATTGGGCTTGTAATAATATTGTAATAACAATTGGGGTGTTTGTGAAATTGGGAAAGGGGGTTTATTTTTAGATAACTTTCATATAAGTGTTTAATTCACTTAATATATTCTACTTCCACATGCTAGAAATCATGCCTACAGAAAATAAAATGACCAATGTATCAATGTGCATTACAACATATTCATTAGGTGTTATAGGGTTCTTTTAATTTACGTTCTACCAAATTTGCATTTTAGAAGTCATGCCTGTAGGGTTAATTGGTTAATATGTTGTTGTCATAATTTCTCACTTAGTAGACATGCCTATAGGATCTAAAGTCAGTCTTAATTATCAATTTCAGAAAGCATGCATATAGGATCAAACTAAGTAATTCCGAATATTCTCCTGTAGTTACCACTGCCAATAACTGCATAAATAACCTAGATATCATGCCTATAGGTTTGATCGCTTATAACCTATAATCAATAGGCAACTGCATAGTCACTTAGAAATCATTTTTAAATATGGCCTTGAATATGAAACTGTCTGCACGTTCAAAACCTAGAATCACATAGAAATCATGTCTATAAGATTTAATTACTTTAAATCATCTCAATTCTCAAATTGTCAACTTAATTTGTTCGCGTGCATTTCTTGCCTAAGTGTGGAGGCTAACTTGAGCCCTTATTTGCCTTTACGTGTAGTCCAATGTGTTTTGTATGTTGCCTAGTTTTTTTTATTATTTTGAGCAACATAGTTAGGTCTAGAACCACCCAAAATAGAGGTCCAAACACCTCCTGGACCATAGGCATGAGATGCGTAGTGTACACATAAGGTACAACTCAGAATCAGTTAGTGCGTCTTAGGTAAAAACTGAAGATAGTAATCAGATAGCAGGAGATGATAGTTTGTGCCCGCTGGGTAATACGAGTAACACCAAACCCCGAGGGAGTTATGAAGTATTATTTATGTTGCACGGGGTGATCATTAGGCTAAAATCCTTAGGACCCCCCCCCCCCACCTTGTCTTAAAATTAATTATTTTGTTTATTAGTAGATTTTTTCCCAAACGTTGTCTTTATCTTCATTCTAAACTAATTCATATAATTCGATTTCGGCCGGGACCCACAGTTTTGGACCTCGATGAATTCCTAACACCTTCTCCTCGAGGTAATTTGAGCCCTTACCCGATCTTTGGTGACACAAACTGGTTAAACCAGAGTTATCTGCAAATAGGTACCCTAACGCACCTCAAACAAGTTAGGTGGCGACTCTCTCTTTTAACATCCTTCTTTAAAAGAGTTGTCACATGTCGAAACCTAATTTTGCGAGAAATAGGGGCGCAATAGTCGTGCCATATTATTGAGAGTAAAAGCACGAAGGGTAATGTATGCCATATCATTTGTGAGTAAAAGAACGAAGGGTGATGTCGTGCCATGTTATGTGAGTGTAAAGCACGAAGAATGATGCCGTGCAAATCCATTTATATTATCATTCTTTAAATTATCATGAGCTCATGGCACGATGTGTGTTTCCTTGTAGGTGAGGACGAGGAACATGCATTATATTGTGATATCTTTCCTTTGTGTATACGTTCATGCTGTTACATTGAGTTGTTATTGTTATGTTTATGGTTCTTATGTGACTTGTCTATAATGCCCTGTTCTTGTTCTTGTTCTTTATCTTATTTGTTATTGTGTCACTCAGGCCTTCTACTTGATAAAGTTGCAAATACCATGCCTGCTTCATGCTGTCATAATTGTTTATTTGTCATATCTATTTTGGTTGCACTTAGTACATGTCATCTACCATTTTAACCATTCATGCTTCTACTTGTTAACGCATAATGATCATATGTTCCATTCTTATTTGTTATATTTGTATTTATGCCTTCACCATGCTAGTTAGTTGAAGTTACATTCCTTTTCCCTATTGTTGTCATCGCCTATATGCTTTCCGCCTAGTCTGTTACTGATGCCCTTATGTACATTCTCGTTCATTATTGCTACTTGCGTATTTCATACTTTGTCATTCCTATTATCGGCATTTTTGACATCCAATTGGTACTGTTGTATGCATATTTGGTGAGGATGAGATAAATGCACGAAGGGTGTTGTCGTGCAATTGACTTTATATCTAAGTATATTCCTTATGTTATGAAAGCTATGGGGTGACTATTATGGTTTATTGGTTTCGCTCTAAGGAAAACATTGGTTGAGATATTGGAAACTGTTGAATTGTGATATCTTCTAATACTCTGTTATTGTTTTGTACATTCGTTTCGTGTACTCTATCCTGCTATGTTGTAGTATAGTTATACTGCTAGATTTCAGTACATATTTTTATTAGTGAGCATCTTTTTACTAAAAAGCATTGTCACTACTTCGACGAGGTTAGACAAAATACTTAGTGGGTACATCGGGTCGGTTGCACTCATACTACACTTCTGCATCTTGCGTGCAGACTTTTGGAGCAGAGCTGCTGGTGATGTCGGGAGCTGACCCTTAAGATGTTCGTACATTCCGGGTATAGCTGCCACTTGCCCTTGGTGGCTTTAGATTTTGTTAATCTGTTTATGCAACTTTCAAACATATCATGTAATTATTTGTATCAATTTGTAAATTCTAAGTCTTAGAAGCTCATGATTTATACTAACAGTTCTTGGGTTAATTTGTAAATGTCCAGATAATTCTTCACTATTTCCCTATAATTTTATTTGGATTGTAATGTTTGTTAGTTGGCTTACCTAGCAGGTCAAGTTAGGTGCATGACGACTAGTAATTTTTGGGTCATGACAAGTTGGTATCGCAACACTAGGTTCATAGGTTCTACGAGTCATGAGCAAGCATCTGGTAGAGTCTTATGGATCGGTATGATGACGTCCATACATATCTTTGAGAGGACTGATAGGTGCTCGGTTTCTGTCTCGATGTGGCGTGAAGTCCCGAGTTATGTGTGTGTTGGAAGGTTTTCCATGTTGTTTAATTATGGGGCGAATTTGATTCTCATGACTTATTGATGACTTCAGACTCAGGAAGATTAAGTGGTGGCATAGTAGTTGTGGCTAGAATATAGATTTACGTTGGATGGTGTTGAAGCTCGTGGTATTTCTATATCATTGTGGATTATGCATTTCAGTATCAGGAAGACTATGTTGTGGAGGAAACGACTTTAGATTCACAGAAGGTCTCTTTAGAGTGGGTGTCTTGGTTATGGTACTTTGGGGTGCTAAGAGGGAATGCAACAGCTTATGAGCCTTAGGGCTGTGTGGTTTTTATGCTAGAATCTCTTATGGCGAGCTTTGGGGTAAAGATCATGGTGTTCTAGCAAGGAGGGGTATCAACTTTAGGGTAATTTGGAAGAAACTCAGAGGAAACAGGGCATTTTGATAGTAAATTAGATCAACAAGGTAATGGTATGATCAACTCTATGGGTAGTTATGATGTTGTAGGTCTCCACAGGTGTTTCGTGGCAATGCTCATGGGTTTTAGGTAACTGCATGGCTTGATTGAGTTTGAGGGATTCGGTTCTGATAGCTTGATTATGTGCAAATGGATTTCAAGGAGTTCTCGACGATTTCTATCACGAATCGAGGCTGATGTTTCCTACTAGTGTGAGGCACATGTAGTGTATTGGGATTTCCTCCCCGATGAGATCAAATAGAAGGTTTTTGACCGATCGGGCTTAAGTTTTACGTGTGCAAGGCCACAATTCAGTTTTTAAGGGAAGGTCATAAATTATTAGATAGCATAGACGGTTTCAGATGTCTAGATGGATGCTATTACTACTTGGTATTGTCTGAGAAGGGTGTGCATTTCCGAAGATGCATTGTGTTTTGACTTACGGATGCATCATTGATATTGCGGTGCTTGGCCGGTTAGTCGACTATTGAGATTCATATTTCTTATGTGACACAGAAGAATTATAGATGTATTCCTTGTGGAATGATCGTATTCGAGAGATGTGTTAGACAATTGGGCGGTGGAGTTGGGATCAGGTAAGGTGATTCATGTGTTCTATGGATTTGGAGACTAGGAGTTCTCAGAACAGGTTGTTTCGTGGTTGTGGACGGTGAAATATATCCAAAGCTAGCTAGGTGATAGCGTGTGTTATGGTTATGTCGTTGTGGACATTTGGATGGCTATTTGTCTGTTCGGGGATGACGGAAGTTGATTTGGGGGCCCATTTGTCTGTATTATGTTCTCCTCTCTTATGCTATGACGGTTTGTGAGGGTTACATGGTTCTTCGCACGCATATTGTAATTCCGTTTAGGCCTCATGGCACTATGGGAGAGATGTCCTTCGTGATGTTCATTTGCTTATTGCACCATAGTTGTTCTTGTCTTTCTCAGTATTGTTTGTTCATAATTCCCGCAGTTATATTTGTGCATTCTATTGTGCTTGATATTGATGCACAAGTGATCAGTGAGCTTGAATATTATGGCTCGATGGGTACCCTATGTGGAAATATATGATAGGATCGGGTTGCACGCTGCAACGGTACTGTGATGAAATGTAACTCCTGATGCTTACTTTCGTATAGTTTTGCTTTCACCTTGTTGAAAATAGTTCATAGGCAAATGCTAAAATTTCCCTGCCTGCTTAACTTGTTTAGTTATTCTTCTTATTTAGCTCTCCTATTGTTATCTTTCATGTCTAAATTATTACTTGCTGGTGTTCGGCACCGTGTTGTGTGTGTCTCCATATGATTATTGTTGATACTTATTGGTGGGGCTGCTTGTATTGGCTAAGATGAGGTTTCTAGACTTTAGAATGGCACTATTGTATGAGATGAGGAAGGCTTGGAAGAATATTACTAAATACTGCCGAGGATCTGGGAAATGTCCCTGGTCATACGAGTGGGTTTCTTGGCTTATAGATTAGATGAGTTGTTAAGAGGTTATGCGTGTTTCTTTTATCATCGGCAGGGTATGAATGTTTTGAACGCGACTTTAATCGATATGAGGTTTGGTACTGACATTGGATTTGTTTTTGGGCAGTAAGGGTGGTCAGCAGTTCCTGCTATCTAGTTATGTTGCGTTGGCAGGCTTATATAGAGCAGGGTGACGTGGGATCAACCTCGGGTGTCTGTATAGTAAGGTTACACTGTGATTTGATAGCTTTGGAATGACTCCTGGCACGCTCGAGGACGAACATATGTTTAAGTGGTGGAGGATGTAACAACCCGACTCTTCCTTTTGAGCATTTGCACTTTTTTTCGGTACTATGAGGACTCGAGTATCTCTGCATGATGTATTATGATTTGCGTAAATCATCGGTGTAGGTTTTAGAGTTATCCGGAATCGCTTTGAAAGACTAAACTTCAAGATTTAAGCTCTAAGTTTGAATAGTTTACCAAGTTTGACCTTTTAGCATTGTATATCATAATGGAGTTTCGTTAGTTCCGTGACATCCGTTGGGTGGTTTTCGGACTTAGGAGCGCATCAGGATTATAATTGAGGTACGTAGTCGAATTAGACTTGAAATGGAGGAAGTTGGAGTTTTTGGGAAGATTGACCGGGAAAGGACATTTTGATATCGGGGTCGCATTCCGATTTTTTAAAGTTTGAGTTGGTCCTAATGTCAAATGTGACATGTTTGCAAAATACGAGGTCGATTGGACATGTTTTGATGGGTTTCGACATCGGTTGTAGAAGTTGAAGTTTCAATGTTCATTGATTTTTACTTGAGGTGCGACTCATCGTTTCGTGGTTTTTATGCGTGATTTGAAGCCTCGAGTAGGTAGTTTCGTCATATAGAACTTTTCTGCAAAATTTTGTGCCATTTGGAGTTGATTTGATACGGTTCGGACGCTCGGTTGCGGTTCTAGAGGTTGTTGAAGTTACTTTTATCTTCATGCATTTTGGCGTCTGATTCATGATTCTAGAGGATTTTTTGATGTTTTGACTGCTCAAGCAAGTTCGTGTTATGTTTTTAGACTTGTGTGGGTGATTGGTCTGGAGCCTTTGGGGCTCAGGCGAGTTTCGAATTAGCTTCGTAGTGTTTTGGTAAGAACCTTGAGTGTTGTTCTAGTTTCATCGCATATGCGATGTTTTGGTCTCAAATGCGACTACTGCAACTGTGAGGTAGTGTGTGACGACCCGACCGGTCGTTTTGAGAATTTAAGTTCCGTCCGGTGGTGTAAAGTCATAAACAACTTCATATTGTGTATATCGACCTGCGTGCGTGGTTAAATTCAATTACCGGATAATTCGGAGCTAAATTGGAAAAAATATTTTAGTTTGGGAAGCTTAAGTGATCGGAGTTGACTAGAGGTTTGACTTTTGTGTAAACGGCCTCGGAATGAGTTTTAGTTAATTCTAACATCTTCGTATGATGATTTTGGACTTAGGCGCGTGTCCGGAATTTGTTTTGGAGGTCCGTAGAGTGAATTGAGGTATTTTGGCTAAAGTTAGAATTCCTGCGATTTCGGCTGATAAAGTGAAATTTTGATATCGGTCTCGGAATGGAATTTAGGGAATTGCTGTAGGTCTGTTTTGTTATTTGTGACTTGTCTGCAAAATTTCACGTCATTCCGGGTTGAATTGATAGGTTTCGACACGAGTCTTGATATTTGAAGTTTTGAAAATTCCTAAGTTTCATTTTTGGTTTGATTCGTCGTTTTGGTGTCTTTTTATGTGATTTGAAACCTTGAGCGAGTCCGTGTTAGGTTATATGACTTGTTCGTGCATTTAGACGGGGTCTCAACGGCCTCGGGTGTGATTCGGATGGGCTTCGGGTCAATTTTTCCTATTTTTAAACTGCTGATTGTTGTCTTCTGGTTTCCTTCTATGCGATCGCATAGAGGTAATCGCGATCGCATAGTATTGTTTGGACCCTCCCTGTGTTCCTTCACTGCGATCGCACAGGTACGTCCGCGATCGCGAAAGTCTATTTTTTCCTTCTCCGCGTTCGCATTCACACTGTCGCGAACGCATAGTGCAAGTGGGTCAGCATCAAATTTTCTTTTATGCGATCGCATAGAACATTTTTTTGGCCAGTGATATTTTTCTCTACGCGGTCGCATCTCATTTTCCGCGATCGTGATGAACAAAACGCCTGGGAAGAATATAAGTTTCCAAAATCGGGGGTTTCACCATTGTTAACACATTTTACTTCTAGAGCTCGGTTCTTGGCGATTTGTGAAGGGTTATTCACATAAATCGAATGGGTACGTGTTCTTCCACTAGAATTAATTATACTTCATGAATTAGTTCGTGTTTTTATCATTTAATTTGTGTTTTGGGTTGAGGGAATTGTGAGTTTTGAAAGAAAACTTCTAAAATGAAAATTCATGATTTGGATGACCAAACGATATCGGAATTGGATAAATTTAGTATGGGTGAACTCGTATCGGAATGGGTAATAAGATTTGGTAATATTTTTTGGGTTCGGAGGTGCGGGCTCGGGGGTCGACTTTTGGGTCGATTTTTATAAATTTGTAAAAATTGAAACTTTATTGTTCGGAATAGTTCCTTAGACGTTTTATGTGTATTTTGAAGTTGTTTTAGTTGATTCTGAGCCGTCCACATGCCTTTTCGCCCGAGAAGTCCAATTTTGAGTATCGGGTTGTCCTCTTTGAGGTAAGTATCTTGCCTAACCTTGTGTGGGGGAATTACCCCTAGGATTGAGTCTTCTGTGTTGATTGTAGTCCGTGTATGCGAGGTGACGAGTGCAAACTCGGACTTATTTGCTAATAGATTGGCCTTTTAGGATTCATAGGTTCTTATGCTATCTATGAATGAGTTGTAATTGTTACATTTGAATCCTTGGTTGTTAATTCCATCATTTCCTGCTTAGATTAGAATTACTTGCTTTTGGATTCCTACGTTGGCTATTTGATCTTAATTTAATTAACTGAGTATTTTTACCTCATTTACTAGCATGCTATATTTTCTTCATAAACTTCTTAATTAACTAGAATTAATATTACTTGCCCTATAATTGTTTAGCAGTAACTGGAATATCTATACGTTGGTGTCAAGAATGCCCGTGAGTCGTATATTGTGATTTATATGATTTTCCCTTAAGTGCTACTTATGTTAAGTTAGATAATCATCCATTTTGATGGTATTTCCTTGGCATTGCCTATTATTGAGCTTTGATTCAAGCTGGATTTTATTCTGTGAAGCTAATTGTTTAGGCGAAATTGGTTATAGTTGTTCTCCCTTGCCGGGATGATTTGGTTTCTCATGGTTGACCTGAATATTATGGATATGTTGTCATGTCTTGTTTCTCTCTGGTTAAGTTGTGTTCTTTACGCTCATTATTTTCTTTTGGTGGTTATTCCTCGTGAATGAGTTCTACTGTGCTGGTGACTTAAGTTCTTGATTTGATTGGCCATCGTACATAACATTTCTATCTTTTGTTGCCTTGTGAGTGTTTTGGCGATGTACGATGTTTCTGTCTTGATGTTGTTGCTGTTTCTGCACTGCATTGCATATCTAAATTGGGACTACAGACGAGATTCCGAGAGCTTTCCCCCTGTACTGCATTGCATATTTAAATTGGGACTACGGACGAGATTTTGGGAGTTTTCCCCATGTACTGCATTGCATATTAAATTGGGACTACGGACGAGATTCCGGGAGCTTTCCCCCTGCACTGCATTGCATATTTACATTGGGACTACAGACGAGATTCCAGGAGCTTTCCCCCTGTACTGCATCACATATTTAAATTGGGACTATAAACGTATTCCGGGAGCTTTCCCCCTGTACTGCATTGCATGACAAATTTTGAGTTACGCACTGAGTTCCGGTGGTTTTATCATCGAGGAGATTTGGATCGAAAGATATATATATATATTGAAAAATATTTGTCTTGCAGAAAAATGATATTTGAAAGAGCAGTTACTGGGAAAGTATATTCGAACACCGCATATTTTGAAGGAACTATGTTTTAAAGATTTCTCCTTATAAAGATATATAAATATACATTCAGAGAAAGTATGTTTGAAAGAAGATGTCTCTATTCCGAAATGATTATACCTTTAAAGCTTTCGATATAAACTCACGATTTAAAGGTTTTTCCTCGAAGGTTTGACCAGTTTTATTGAGTTATTGGCTAAGGCCTGATGTGAATAAATTGATGCAGTGCTTAGTTGCTAGTGTTTTATTGGGTTATAATTCCTGACATTTGGCTTGCATTCTTTCCATCCTCTTTGCGTATATCGATTATGTTGTCCGTTGAATTTATTTGCTGAATTTTCTTCCGTATTATTCTATCATACCGTTAATTATATCGAAAAATCTTTAGATAGATATTATGTTTCAGTCATTTTTATATTTATGCCTTTTTACTCATTAGATCAGTGGTGTCTTGACTAGTCCTCGTCACTACTTCACCGAGGTTAGTCTTGATACTTACTGGGCACCGTTGTGGCGTGCTCATACTACACTTCTGCGCATTTTTGTGTGCAGATCCAGGTAATTGTTGTTATTAGCTGCGTGGATCTTTGACGAGGAGACTCAAGGTAACCTGCTGCTGCGTTCGCAGGCTTCAGAGTCACCTTCTTGTATTTATTATTCATACCCTGTTGTATTCATTCTGAACAATGGTAATTAGAGGTTTTGAGTAAATTTGTAAAGCTTATGACTTGTATTTCACCGGGTTTTGGGAAATTGTAAACTCTGTCAAGATTTCTATATCGAGACTGTTATATTTCCTTTATTATTGTTGTTGTTCGGTAAAAATGTTAGGCTTATCTAGCCCCTAAGACTAGGTGCCATCACGATACCCAAGGAGGGAATTTTGGGTCGTGACAAGTTGGTATTAGAGCTCTAGGTTCATAGGTGCTACGAGTCATAAGCGAGTTTTGTAGAGTCTTGTGGATCGGTACGGAGACGTCTATACTTATCTTCGAGAGGCTATGGAACTATTAGGGTAATTTCATTTCCTTCATTCCTATCGTACGAGTTCATTGACCTTGAAGTTTGAAATCATCATTCCATTCTCTCACCAATGGTGAGGACACGAGCTGCGAGTCCTGATGATGTTACCCCGAAGTAAAAGTCGCAAGGGTCAGAGACAGAGGCCGACGAGGAGCACATGCCACATTTTACATGCCTACTAGAGAAGCCGTTGAGAAGCCGCAGTAGTTCCAGTGGGGGGACATGTAGTGGGGGTGCCTTTTGTTACCTCGGACTTCAGGAAGCCTGGGCATAGTTTTGAGTATAATTGGTACATTGACTCAGGCAGGGTTGACTCTAATGCACCAGTTGCTTCACGGATTGGGGGAGGAGTTTAGACTCCCACCGTCTACACTTCAGAGAAGTGAGATAATGTTGGTCAGGTACCAGTTGTCATGACAGCCCGACATGTGGTTTCAGTTCAGCCCGTGGTTAGGGCAGTAGCATCGGAGGAAGAATACCTTGGACTTGAGAGGTACAGGAAGTACCACCTTTCTATCTTTTAGTGGATTGGCGGCAGATGGTGCCCAGGGTTTCCTGGGGGAGTGTCACTATATTCTTCGTACTTCGGGTGTTGTGGAGACGAGCAGGATTGTTTTTGTCACGTCTCAGGTTCAGAGTAGTGGGTTGATAAGTGGTGGCGGCATATAAGTTGGGGTTACCTGGCCGAGTTAGCTTCACTAGCATGGATTCATATTTTGGGGATATTTTTAGGAAGTTGCACCTCAGTTCCTTGGAATGTTCGGCGCGCGGAGTTTGAGCAGTTGCGTCAGGGCGCCATGTCACTATTGGAGTATGCCGTTAGATTGAGTGAGTTGGCCAGATATACACCTCGTTTGGTTGCTTCAGTTAGGAGATGAGTCCGTAGATTCATTGAGAGATTCAGACACGATATCTGGTTCAGCGGGAATCGAGAGTTTGAGTGGGATGCCTCGTTTCAACAGGTAGTAGGGATCACTCGCCGGTTAGAGAGCATGGAAGATCGGGAGCGAGAGGACAGACGAGATCAGGGAGAGAGTTCAGGGAGGCAAGGAGGCCTCGTAGACCGGAAAAATCTATTGTTCCTTATTATGGGAGTCAAGGTACAACACGGTAGAGGTTTTGTGGGTCCATCAATTCAGTTTGCATTACCAAATTCGTATGGGGGTTTCAGGTACTCATGGGTCACAGTGGATTCGTATTGTATGTTCTCTGCAACCACGTCAGCAGAGAAGTTGTTTTGAGTGTGGAGATGTTAGCCACAGGGTGAGAGATTTGCTCCAGGATTCAGGTAAGTGGGTTATAGCAGGGTATTCAGGTGAGTAGAGGGCGCCCAAGAGGAGGAGGCCCGACCCGTTGATGTGTTTCATATAGTAGGCTGGAGGCCGTTGTGCCAGGTATCATCACACATGTATGTTTTGATGTGTTACAGAGGGGCACCAATTGTATTTCACTATAGTTCTGTTGGTCGGGACGAGTTTCCCTTATTTGTTGCTTCATTTATGAGTGAGTTTCATGATTTGCACTCCATTTTGTGTTTTCCCCTGTTGGGAGATTCTATGAGTAGTAGCCCGTGTCTATCATTGTTTATTTCATTCTTGATAGTGGTGAATGTAACAACCCGACCGGTCGTTTTACGTTATCGGACCCCGTTCCCCTAAATTAAACTTTCCATAGCGGATTATTATGATTTATGACTTGCGGGGATGGGTGGTTCGAGATTCAGAAGTGTTTAGAGCAGTATAGGAACACTTAGTTCCTTAAGGCTGGCCCTTTTGGCAAAATTTGACTTCAGTCAACATTTTAAGCAAATGACATCGTAATCGAGTTCCGGCAGTTCCAATAGCTTCGTACGATGATTTTAGACTTGGGCATATGTTTGGAATGGGTTTTTGATGACCCAGGAGCGTTTCGGCGCCCGATATAGAAATGAGAAATTCCCTAAGTTTGAAATTTGGTTTGGAATGTGTTTTGTGGTATCGAGGTCCGAACGGAATTCCGAGACCAGGAATAGTTCCGTTATGTCATTCATGACTTGCCTGCAAAATTTGGTGTCATTCTGAGTAGTATAGGTCGGTTCGGCGCATTGTTATCGAATTTAAGAACTTGAAGTTCTTAAGTTTTGATTGTAGGAGGTTTTGAGGGGTGATTTTGAGTTTATGCGCCTTTTTGAGTGTTCCGAAGGCTCGAGTGAGTCCGTATTATGAATTAGGACTTGTTGGTATATTTGGACGGGGGATCGGGTGGGCCCAGGTGCCCCTTGGGCACTAAACGAGGCCAAAAACCAGCTGAAAATGCAGCTCGTGCACCTGATCTGGTGCGACCGCAGGTGCGGTTGCCCAGTCGCAGGTGAGGCACCGCTCCTGCGGTCCCAGCCTCGCAGGTGCGACCCCAAACAGGTAGGCCCTTTCTCGCAGGTGCGGAAAAAGTTCCGCAGGAGCGGAGTCGCAGGTGTGGTCTCCTCTCCGCAGGTGCGGGCCAAGGCCTCCTCGTCCATTTCTATAGGTGCGAGACCGCAGGTGCGGTCCTTGAGCTGCAGGTGCGGAACCACTGTAGACAGTGTAATCTTTTAAATACGGGAGTCCTCATTTTCATCCCCATTTTTCCTCCATTAAAAGACCTTGAGAGATTTGGATAAGGACTCCACAACCAACCACTGTAAGGTAAGTTAATTCCACCCTAAAGTTAGTTTAATTCATGAATTACTAGTTAAATTACCTACTTAATTAGTGAAAAATTAAGAATTTGGGTACTAACCTAGGAATTTCGGGAATTTAGAGAATTCCACGTCAATTTGCTATGAAATCAAGTAAAAACCATGTATTAATGACCCTTAGGATATGGGTGAGTGTTTCCTTCGAGAATTTTCAGAATCCGAGCGTGCATGCCTGGAGTTGGATTTTGGGATTTCTTCAAGAATGGTAAAGTGACTAAATTCGTAGGAGAATTTCATGTTTTGAGTATAATTTGATATATTTACGTATCGATAGGCTAGTTTTGAGTCCTCGAGAGGCGAAATTGGAGTTTCGGGCGCGTTCTTGGTCCGGGGAGTAGATTCAACACGAGGTGTGTCTCCTTTATAACCTTGTAATAGGGAATTGTCCCCATAGGTGATCTAAGTGCTATGTGTTGATGTTTTTGGGGGCTACGTACGTACCAAGTGACGAGAGTTCGTGCGTAGTGACTATTATTGTTATGTCGGGTAGTTTTAGGACCCATGAGCATGCTTTTAGATGCCTTACATGTATTCCTAAATGTAATTTTAGTTGTTTATTATCCTTGAATTTAGCATGAAAATATTAGGAAGCCATGGTTTGAATTTCAGTACTTAAGTCTCTGTTTTCAAGTATATTCTCTGTTAAATGCCCGAGATTCTGATAATTCTATGTATATATATGACCAGTAGCTCCAGGCACCCAGCCTATTTCAATTCCCCCATACCGAATGGCTCCGAAGGAGCTGAAGGAGTTGAAGCAGCAGCTTGAGGAGTTGTTGGCTAAGGGGTTTATCAGACCGAGTGTATCGCCGTGGGGTGCTCCAGTCCTATTTGTGCAGAAGAAGGATGGGTCTATGCGGATGTGTATTGATTACCGCCAGTTGAACAAGGTCACCATTAAGAGCAAGTATCCTCTGTCGCGCATCGATGATCGTGAAAACATGGTATCAGAGCTCTAGGTTCACGTAGGTCTCACAAGTCACGGGCAAACCTAGTAGAGTCCTACGGATTGATACGGAGACGTTTGTATTTTTCTTCGAGAGCTATATGGTGTTAAGAAATCTCTCCTTAATTCATATTCTATCGTGTGGTCGATGGTTTACCAAAACTCATTCTTCTATTCTCTCACAGATGGTGTGGACGCGTGCATCCTGTATTCCAGACTTAGGAGATGCTGCTAACCCCACCGTCCGAGGTCGTGGCAGAGGCCGGGGGAGGGCACCGAACCGAGGTAGGGGACGAGGGCGCCCCAGAGTCATTCCAGTTCCTCCGCCACAAGACCCCATCATTGAGGAGCAGGACGAGGTGCCCCCAGCAGATTCTGCTCCAGCGGACTTCATGACGGCGCCGAGCTTCCAGGAGGTCATGGGCCGTATGATGAGATTCATGGACACCATGTCCCAGGCTGGTTTATTTCCAGCAGATCCTGCCACTTCTCAGGCGGGAGGGGGAAACCATACCCCTACTGCCCAGGTTGCAGGTCAGACAATAACATTACATCCTACCCCGGGTACATTGCCTGTGGGTGGGGTCCAGCCAGTAGTAGCAGCACCAGAGCTTAGACCAGCTGCGGACGGCGATCCGTAGAAGTTACGACTCAGCTGCATCCTCCAGTCTTCGGGGGTGAGCGAGGAGAGGATGCTCAGGATTTCATTGACAGGTGCAGGGACAAACTGCACAACATGAGGATACTAGAGTCCCACAAAGTGGATTTCACTACTTTTCAGCTTGAGGGCAAAGCTCGCAGGTGGTGGCAGTCCTATACCCTCAGCAGGCTAGCAGATTCTCCTCCTGTCACTTGGGAGCAGTTCACTCAGATGTTTTTGGACAGGTATATTCCACCCTCCGAGAGGGAAGAGCTGCGGTATCAGTTCGAGCAGCTGGAGCAAGGACATATGTCAGTCACAAACTACGAGGCCAGGTTTTCTGAGTTGTCTCGTCATGCCCTTATGATACTCCATACTGATGCTGAGAGAGTGCGGAGGTTTGTAGCTGGGTTGCACTCAGGTATTAGGGCCAACATTGCCCGAGAGGTGGAGATGGGGACTCCCTATCAAATTGTGGTCGAGATAGCTCGTCGGATTGAGGGTTATCGGTCGAGGGGCAGAGAGCAGGGTCAGCAGGACAAGAGGGCAAGGTTTTCTGGAGATTTCAGAGGTGCCCCAGCCAGGGGCAAGGGTTAGTTCAGTAAAGGCCATCCTAGAAGGCCTCCATATTCAGCTCCTCCACCACCTCCCCGTGGTGCTCCAGTGAGGCCATATTTCAACGCCATGTCAGAGAGTTCTTACCGCCCACCAGCCATTCAGGGTTACTCCGGCGGGTATTCAGGTCATCAGGGGTCTTCTAGACCTTACTTCACTGCCATGCCAGAGGGTTCTCATCGTCTCCCAGCTATCCAGGGTTCTTCTTCATGGCAGCAGGCCATGCCACCAGTGAGGTGTTATGAGTGTGGGGATTCAGGCCATATAAGGAGGACTTGTCCGAGGCTTCGAGGCAAGGCTGTTTAGCAGAGTTACCAGACTACATACTCAGCACCGGCGCCCCGCCCAAGTCCCATATTTTCCTACAGACCTTCCGGGACCGTCAAATCACGGGTCCGGGTCCGTTTACCAAAAATATTGACCAAAGTCAAATTTAATCAATTAATTATTAGAATTCTAGTATTTTTCATCAAGTTTTTTACATAGAAGCTTCCCGGCTACACGCCCGGACTGCGCACGTATATCGAGGTGGAATTTAACGAAGGCTTTCGGAGCCTCGGACCGTAGATTTATCTAGGTTAACATGGGATGACCGTTTGGGTCATCACAATCTCCACCTCTTAAACAAACGTTCGTCCTTGAACGGACACAGAAGTGTACATGGAGTGTTGAATAAATATGGATATGTGCTCCTCATGTCCTCCTCGGACTCCCAAGTCGCCTCCTCGGCCGCCTGGCCCCTCTACTGGACCTTTATAGCAGCAATTCCCTTAGTCCTCAACTGGCGATCCTGTCTATCAATAATAGCAACTGGCTCCTCCTCGTAGCCCAATCTCTCATCTAACTGAATAGTGCTGAAATCCACCACGTTAGAGAAATCGGGGTTATACCTCCGGAGCATAGACACATGGAAGACCGGATGAACTCCAGATAGGTGGGGAGGCAAGGCAAGCTCTTAAGCAACCTCTCCTACTTGCCGCAACACCTCGAAAGGACCTATAAACCTCGAACTCAACTTGCCCTTCTTCCCAAACCTCATAATGCCTTTCATAGGCGATACCTTCAACAGAACCTTGTCCCCCTCCATAAATGATACACCACGAGTCCTCTGATCCGCATAGCTCTTCTGTCTGGACTGTGCTGTGCGTAGCCTCTCATGGATCAAATTCACCTTCTCTAACGCATCTCTCACCAAGTCCTTGCCATACAACTTAGCCTTGCCAAGCTCAAACGATCCGACAGGAGAACGACATTGCCGACCATATAAAGCCTCGAATGGAGCCATCTCAATGCTGGCCTGGTAATTGTTATTATAAGCAAACTCGGCCAAAGGCAAGAACTGATCCCATTGACCTCTGAAGTCAATCACACATGCTCTAAGCATGTCCTCCAATATCTAAACAGTGCGCTCCGACTGATTGTCGGTCTGAGGGTGAAAAGTTGTGTTGAGATCTATCTGAGTGCCCATCTCTTGGTGCAGTGCTCTCCAGAAGTGCGAGGTGAACTCGGGACCTCGGTCTGATATAATGGACACCGGTACACCGTGAAACCGGACTATCTCCCGAATATAGATCTGGACTAGCCTCTCCGATGAATAAGTAGTAGCCACCGGAATGAAATGCGCCGATTTGGTCAACCTATCCACAATAACCCAAACCGCATCAACCTTCCGCAATGTCCGAGGCAACCCAACCACGAAGTCCATAGTAATGCGTTCCCACTTCTACTCAGGAATGGGCATCTACTGAAGTAGGCCTCCTGGCCTTTGGTTCTCATATTTAACCTTCTGGCAATTTAGACACCTAGCCACATACTCCACAATGTCCCTCTTCATCCGTCTCCACCAGAAATGCTGCTTCAAATCTTGATACATCTTCGTAGCACCAGGATGAACAGAATACCGCGAACTGTGTGCCTCCTCAAGAATCCTCTGCCTCAGGCCATCAATATTTGGAACGCACAAATGATCCTGAAGTCTCAGAACACCATCCTCGCCAATAGCAACCTCCTTGGCACCACCCTGAACCACTGTCTCCCGTAGTTATGCCAAACACGGGTCATCATACTGTCGAGTCTTAATCTCCCCCAATAATGAAGACTAAGCACCCACATGAGCTAGAACTCGACGAGGCTCTGAAAGATCTAATCTCACCAAGCGATTGGCCAAGGACTGAATGTCCAAGGCTAGTGGTCTTTCCTCTGCTGCAATATAGGCCAACCTAGCCATACTCTCCGCCTTCCTACTCAAAGCATCTGCTACTACATCCGCCTTGCCCGAATGATAGAGAATTGTGATTTCATAATCCTTTAGTAACTCAAGCCACCTGCGCTGCCTCAAATTAATATCCCTCTGCTTGAACAAGTGTTGCAGGTTGCGCTGGTCTATATAAACCTCACAAGACACCCCATATAAGTAATTCCTCTAAATCTTAAGAGCATGAACAATCGCCGCCAACTCTAGATCGTGCACAGGGTAATTCTTCTCATCAACCTTCAGCTGGCGCGGAGCATTAGCAATAACTCTCCTTTCCTGCATCAGTACACACCACAAGCCAACGCGTGAAGCGTCACAATACACCATATATGTCCCCGAAGTAGAAGGCAATACCAGAACTGGTGCCGAAGTCAATGCAGTCTTGAGCTTCTGAAAGCTCGCCTCACACTCGCCAGACCATCGAAACGGAGCATTCTTTTGAGTCAATCTAGTCCATGGGGATGCAATGGATGAAAAGCCCTCCACAAATCACCGGTAGTAGCCTACTAGACCCAAGAAAATCCTGATCTCTGTCGCTGAAGTAGGACGTGTCCAACTCTTAACTGCCTCAATCTTCTTAGGATCAACCTTAATACCTTCTCCAGATACAACATGTCCCAAGAATGCCACGGAATCCAACCAAAACTCACATTTGGAGAACTTAGCATATAGCTTTTGTTCCCGCAAGGTCTGGAGCACAACTCTCAAATGATGCTCGTGCTCTACCAGGATACGTGAATAAATCATAATGTCATCAACGAAGAAGATGACAAAGGAATCAATGTACGGCCTAAACACCCTATTTATCAAGTCCATAAATGTTGCTGGGGCATTAGTCAAGCTGAAGGACATCACCAAGAACTCGTAGTGGCCATATCTCGTACGAAAAGCTGTCTTCGGTACATTAGAAGCCCGAATCTTCAACTGGTGGTACCCCGATCTCAAATCAATCTTAGAAAACACCCTGGCACCCTGCAACTGTTCATGAGTAGTAATTAGCAATGAATTCCCCTTGGTTTTTCTTCGCCGGGTACTTCTCCAATGGTGTATTAGTATAAACATGGCAATAGGATGGAACGTATTGACCGGTTTGGTGTAAGTGTCTAGTCTCAAGCATGTGTGTCTGTAAATAACCTATACCCTTCCGTTATAAAAAAAATTAATTTGTGTTGTAAAGGCAATCAACTGTGTGAACTTGAGGCTCGCTTTTTGACTCTATGCTTACTTAGAATTATACATGTAAATATGATGAAAAGCTTCGAGTTTCCAAGTGTTGACTTGAGAGCTAAAACTATGTTGAGCCAAACAGTCATGTGCCGTGTGTGTTAGCTTTTGTATAAATAATTCTTGTGTTTACTTCGGTCATCTAGAACTTGCCCGGTTGGTTTTTTTATGCTAATGATAAGTACATTGAGTTAGAGAAATGACCTTAGGCAGTCTTTGTGATATTGGAAAACCCAGTGAGACTTTCAAGCTACCCAATGTATTCATGTTATCACTAGTTACCCATCTGAGCCTTTAACCTTTTTGTTGGACACCTCATTACAAACCTTTCCCTTTTTTGTAAAAGTATTCCCTCTTTTGAAACCGTCTCTCCTTGAACATTTCTAATGAAGCTAAAAGCCTAAGTTGAGGCTGTGGTGTCAAGTTGGAAGTTGATAAGGTTGTACATTGAGCGTAGGAACCTATACCTCAAAATATTCACATGAAATCATTCAAGCTCCAAATGAAAAAGTAAAAAAAATGAGAAGAAAAAGAAAAGAAAAGAAATATTTGTATATATATACATATGGAGCCTTGAAGAAAACTAGAGAGGTATTTAAGGTGGTTAAATGTTGGTAAGTAGGAGCCAATAATGGCTATGTGGTTTGAAAAGAGACTAAGTGCATTGAAAGAAGAAAATGTGAGTAGTGTTCAAGGAGGGTGTAGACACTTGTAACCAAATGTTTATCCAACCCTTCCCTAAGCCTACATTACAAGCTTAAAAAGTCCTTATGGGATCTCCAACCGTATGTTCTTAAATAGGCGACGAATCAAAATAAAGGCAAGCCTATGGTATGATGTGTTGTAACACTTGAAACTCTTTCTGAGAGTTACTGTATTTGTAAATATGTCCCTTTTTGCTGTCATTGTAAATATCGTGAGTTGGGACCTTCTTTCTGGTAAGGGCACATGAACTGTGAAGTTTGACAGAAGTTGAGTTCTTGAAGTCGGATGCAAGTTTACTCAGCTGAGAGTAACATTTTCTCAAATTGGTCGAGGCTCAAAGTTCACGAGTTGATTAGTTTCCATGTAAATAACAGTGACTGTTCATGAAGGGTAAATTGAGATAACCCAAACGGTCATCCCGTGTTAACCTAGCTAAATTTGCGTTCTGAGGCTCCGAAAGCCTTCGTTAATTCTACCTCGATATGCGTGCGCAGCCCGGGCGTGTAGCCGGGAAGCTTCCATGTAAAAAAACTTGATAAAAAAATTTGAATTCTAATAATTAATTGACTAAAGTTGACTTTTGTCAACAATTTTGGTAAACAGACCCGGATCCGTGATTTGACGGTCTCGGAAGGTCCGTAGGAAAATATGGGACTTGGGCGTATGCCCGGAATCAAATTCCGTGGTCCCAAGACCGAGAAAAGAATTTGTAAAGAAAATTGTTTTCTGGAAAATATAAAGGTTTTTGAAAAGGATAATTAATGTGAAAACTGTGTTACGGGCCCGTATTATGGTTCCGGAGCCCGGGGCAGGTCAAATGTGACTATTATGTGTTGCCTTTAAAATTTGGTGTCATTCCGAGTAGTATAGGTCGGTTCGGCGCATTGAAACTGAATTAAACAACTTAGAAATTCTTAAGTTTTATCCTAGGGGTTTCATGGGGTGATTTTGAGATTTAGCATTGTTTTGGGAGTTCCGAAAGCTCGAGCGAGTCCGTAATATGATTTAGGACTTGTTGGTATAATTGAACGGGGGCTCAGATGGGCCAAGGAGCCTCCAGGACCCCAATCGGGGCCAAAAACCAGTAACTTCATTTGTTGATGCACCAGATCTGGTGTGACCGCAGGTGCGGTTGCCAAGATCGCATGTGCGATACCGCTCCTGCGGTCATGCCATCGCAGGTGCGACCCCCTTAAGGACATGGACAACCTTTGCAGGTGCGGGCCTCCACCCGCAGGCGCGATTTCGCAGGTGCGAGCTTTGCCCGCAGCTGCGGACCCGCTGGTGCGGTCCCTGGCCCTCTTGGCCTTTTCCGCAGGTGCGACCATTTGGTCGGAGGTGCGAGAATCACTGAAGCAGTGATTCATTTAATACGGGATCTCTTCCTCTTTTCACCATTTTCTTTTCACTTGGGCGATTTTGAGAACTTTTCAAGAGGGATTTAATCTAGCAACTAAGAGTAATTCTCAATTATATGTTAATTTATTACATCAAAACTTAGGTAGAATAAAACCTAATTAGTGGAATCAAAGTTGTTAGAGTGGAAACCTAGGGTTGATGAACTTAGGGAAATTTCACCACTTTTTCACCATGAAATCTTATGGAATTTATATAAAAATGATCCCTAGGCTATGGGTGAGTGTTTTCTTCGAACATTTCCGGAATCCGAACATGTGGGCCCGGGGGTGTATTTTTGGATTTCTTCAAAAAGGATGAATTAGCCTAATTAGTAGTAGAATTTCATACTTTTGAGTGTATGTTGATGTATTTAAATAATATTTGGCTAGTTTCGAGTCCTTGGGCGACAAGTTTAGAGTTTCGGGCGCTTTCTTGACCCGAGGAGTAGGTTCTACGCGAGGTGAGTCTCCTTTCCAACTTTGTAAGAGGGAATTGTCTCCATAGGTAAATGTAAATGATCTAATTGTCGTTATTTGCGGGGGATACGTACGTGCAAAGTGACGAGAGTCCGTGCGTAGCTGCTACTATGTTGTGTCGGGTAGAATTTAGGATTTTCACAAGCATGCCTCTATGTGCCTTACCTGTACCTTTACATGTGTTCCTGGTTGCTTATTATCCTTGAAATTTACATGAGAATTTCGAAAGCTAGGTGTAAGTTTGAGTACTTGAATACCTGAATTTAAGACTAATCCACGATAAATTCCTGAATTTCCTGATAATTCTATGTATGTCTACGAGCACCCGTGTCGCATGTATAATTCGTGAGTAGGGTAGCCTTATATTTATGTCAACCGCGTCGCATGATCGATTCGCGAGCAGGGTAATAGATGCATCTATGGTTCGTGCCGCTTGACCTCGGCAGTGCACATTTAAATTTCTGTGTTGTTTCGACCGTAAGCCTCGGCATATTATATGCTATGTGCTTGATGGAGAGTCTTATTATTATTCTTACCAATTCAATTGTTCTGTGGGAAAGAAACTCGTGATTTTATTAAATATTGTTACTTGGCCCTTGCAGGTAGATCGTTATCTTTATATACTGATGGTCCATGTTTACTTGCTTTTCCATAAATTTTATTCTTGTCTAGATTCATTAAATCATATTATCGATAAAGACCCTAGTGAGTAATACGTCTACCTCTCATCACTACTTCTTCGAGTTTAGACGGGATACTCACTGGGTACATATTTGTTTATATGTACTCATGCTACACTTTTGTATTTAATTGTACAGGTTCTGAGGTTGTTGCATCGGGTCACCTTTCCGGTGTCTGTCACTGAGAGATCCATCTGGATTAGACTACACGGTGAGCTGCTCTTCCTGGCGTTCCTCGGCAGCACTGTGAAGTTTCCATTATTGTTGGATATCCTGTCTACCCTTCCAAACAATTGTACATCTGTTTTTCTTATTTTGTATGTTCCACTAGTCGCCTGTGGACTTGTGACACTAGGTCTTGGCACACGCAGTTGATTCTCTAGTATTTTGCTACTCTGTGTATGCTGGCAAATGATTTTGAGTTACTTTAAATCAACTTGCTTCACTTCTTCGCTTTTATTAAAGGATTTCTTAATTTAAAACTGAGAAAGTATTTGAACACCTCTTTAATTTAAGTAATTTCGTTAGCAACTAGTGTTGGCTTGCCTGACTTTGGTATTGGGCGCCATCACGACCTGGATAGAAATGTGGGTCGTGACAACGTGGTATCAGAGCTCTAGGTTCACGTTGGTCTCACGAGTCACATGCAAACCTAGTAGAGTCTTGCGGATCGATACAGAGACGTCTGTATTTATCTTCGGGAGGCTACGGGGTGTTAGAAACACCTCTCTTTATTCTTATTCTATCGTGCAGTCGATGGTCTTACTAAATCTCATTCTTCTACTCTCTCACATATGGTGAAGACTCGTGCAGCTGATATTCTAGGCACGGGAGATGCCGCTACCCCCGCAGTCCGAGGCCGTGGCAGAGGCCAAGGAAGGGCAACGGCCCGAGGTAGGGGATAGGGGCATCCCAGAGTTACTCCATTAGCACCCCCAGAGGATCTTATCCCTTAGGAGCAGGGTGAGGTGCCCCCAGCAGATCCCGCTCCGATGGATTTTATGACTGCACCAGGCTTCCAGGAGGTCATGGGCGGTATGATGCGGTTCATGGATACTATGACCCAGGCTGGTTTATTTCCAGCGGATCATGCCACATCTCAGGCGAGAGGGGGAGTTCAGACCCCTACCACCCAGGTCGCAGGTCATTATCAGACTCCACGATAGAGCTGCGGTATCAGTTTGAGCAGGTGGAGCAGGGGCAGATGACAGTGACGGATTATGAGGCCAGGTTTTCAAAGTTGTCCCGTCATGCCCTTATGATTATTCCTACAAAGGCTGAGAGGGTGTAAAGATTCGTAGCTGGGTTACACTTAGGTATTAGGGCCAACATGGCCCGAGAGGTGGAGATGGGCACTCTTTATCAGCTTGTGGTCGAGATAGCTCGCCGGATTGAGGGTTACCGATCGAGGGACAGAGAGCAGAGTCAACCGGATAAGAGAGTTAGAATTTCTGGAGATTTTCGAGGCGCCCTGGGCAGGAGCAGGGGTCAGTTCAGCAGAGGCCAGCCTAGCAGGCCTCCATATTCAGCTCCTCCACCACCTCCCCGTGGTGCCCCAGTGAGGCCTTATTTCACTGCCATGCCGGATAGTTCTTGTCGCCCACCATCCATTCAGGGTTCCTCCGGTGGGTATTCAGGTCATCAGGGTTCTCCCAGTCCCTACTTTAGTGCTATGACGGAGGTTTCTCACCGTCCCCCAGCTATTCAGGGTTCTTCTTCTTCAGGACAGCATGCCATGCCTCCAGTGAGATGCTACGAGTGTGGGGATTCAGGCCATATGAGGAGGACTTGTCCCAGACTTAGGGGTAAGGCTGTTCAGCAGAGTTATCAGCCTACATACTCAGCACCGGCACTCCGTCCACCCAGAGGAGGAGGACAGGCTGGTAGAGGTCATCCCAGAGGTGAAGGCCAGTCAAGGGGAGCTCAGCTAGCTATTATTTAGTCCAGCGGAGGTCAGACTTCAAGCACTTCAGCCAGATTCTATGCTATTCCGGCCCGAGCAGATGCAGTGGCCTCAGACGCCGTGATCACAGGTACTATTTCAGTATGTGATAGGGAGGCATCAGTGCTATTTGATCCAGGATCTAGTTATTCATATGTGTCAGCCTTATTTGCTTATTTCTGGGTGTTCCGCGTGAGTCCTTGGATTCTCCTATGTATGTATCCACTCCCGTGGGTGACTCTGTAGTGGTAGACCGGGTCTATCAGTCTTGTGTGATCACCTTTTGTGGGTTCGAGACTAAAGCATACCTTCTATTGCTCGACATGGTTGATTTTGAGATCATCCTGGGCATGGATTGGCTATCTCCTCATCATGCCATCTTGGATTGCCATGCCAAGACGGTTACTTTGGCCATGCCCGAGTTGCCTAGGTTGGAATGGAGAGGTTCCTCAGTTAGTGCAACCAGTAGAGTTATTTCCTTCCTGAAGGCTCGACATATGGTCGAGAAGGGTTATTTGGAGTACCTTGCTTATGTGCGAGACACCATCGCCGAGTGTATGACTATTGATTCAGTGCCCGTGGTTCGAGAGTTTGTAGACGTATTCCCTTCAAATCTCCCAGGCATGCCTCCGGATCGTGATATTGATTTCTGTATTGACTTAGCTCCAAATACTCAGCCTATTTCCATTCCCCCGTACCGTATGGCTCCTAAGGAGCTGAAGGAGTTGAAGGAGCAGCTTGAGGAGTTATTGGCTAAGGGGTTTATCAGGCCGAGTGTATCACCGTGGGGTGCCCCAGTTCTATTCGTGAAGAAGAAGGATGGGTCTATGCGGATGTGCATTGACTATCGCCAGTTGAACAAATTCACCATCAAGAACAAGTATCCACTGTCGCGCATCGATGATTTATTTGACCAGTTACAGAGTGCCAGGGTATTTTCTAAAATTGACTTGAGATCGGGGTATCATCAGCTAAAGATTCGGGCTTCGGATGTTCCGAAGACAACTTTTCGTACGAGATATGGCCATTATGAGTTCCTAGTGATGTCCTTCGGCTTGACTAATGCCCTGGAAGCATTTATGGACTTGATGAACAGGGTGTTCAGGACGTATATTGATTCCTTTGTCATCGTCTTCATTGACGACATTTTGATTTACTCACGTAGTATAGGAGAGCACGAGCAGCATTTGAGAGTTGTGCTCCAGACCTTGCGAGGACAGAAGCTATATGCTAAGTTCTCCAAGTGTGAGTTTTGGTTGGACTCCGTGGCATTCTTGGGGCATGTTGTATCTGGAGAGGGTATTAAGGTTGATCCTAAGAAGATTGAGGTGGTTCAGAGTTGGCCACACCCTACTTCGGCTACTGAGATCAGGAGTTTCTTGGGTTTGGAAGGCTACTATCGGCGGTTTGTGGAGGGCTTTTCTTCCATTGCAGCCCCACTGACTCGATTGACTCAGAATAATGCCCCATTTTAGTGGTCTGACGAGTGTGAGGTGAGCTTTCAGAAGCTCAAGACTGCATTGACTTCGGGACCAGTTCTAGTATTGCCTTCCGGTTCGGGGATGTATACGGTGTATTGTGACGCTTCACGCGTTGTCTTGGGGTGTGTATTAATGCAGGAAGGGAGAGTTATTGTTTATGCTTCATGCCAGCTGAAGGTTCATGATAAGAATTACCCTGTGCACGATTTGGAGTTGGCGACGATTGTCCATGCTCTTAAGATTTGGAGGCATTACTTATATGGGATGTCTTGTGAGGTGTATACAGACCACTGCAGCTTGCAGCACTTGTTCAAACAGAGGGATCTTAATTTGAGGCAGCGCATGTGGCTTGAGTTACTAAAGGATTACGACATCACCATTCTCTATCATCCGGGAAAGGCGAATGTAGTAGCAGATGCCTTGAGTATAAAGGCGAATAGTATGGGTAGCTTGGCTTACATTGCAGCAGATGAGAGACCTCTAGCCTTAGACATTCAGTCCTTGGCCAATCGCTTGGTGAGATTAGATCTTTCAGAGCCTCATCGAGTTATAGCTCATGTGGTTGCTCAGTCTTCATTATTGAGGGAGATCAAGGCTCGACAGTATGATGATCCGTGTTTGGCAGAACTATGGGAGACAGTGGTTAAAGGTGGTGCCAAGGAGGCTACTATTGGCGAGGATGGTGTTCTGAGACTTCAGGGTCGATTGTGTGTTCCTAATGTTGATGGCTTGACGCAGAAGATTCTAGATGAGGCACAGAGTTCTCGGTATTTTGTTCATCCTAGTGCTACGAAGATGTATCGTGATCTGATGCATCATTTCTGGTGGAGACGGTTGAAGAGGGACATTGTGGAGTATGTGACTAGGTGTCTTAATTGCCAGCAGGTTAAATATGAGAACCAGAGGCCAGGAGGCCTACTTCAGCAGATGCCCATTCCTGAGTTGGAAGTGGGAGCGCATTACTATGGACTTCGTAGTTGTGTTGCCACGGACGTTGCGGAAGGTTGACGCGCTTTGGGTTATTGTGGATAGGTTGACCAAATCGGCGCATTTCATTCCGGTAGCTACTACTTATACTTCTGAGAGGCTAGCCCAGATCTACATTCGAGAGGTAGTCCGGTTGCACGGTGTACCGGTATCCATTATATCAGACCGAGGTCCTCAGTTCACCTTGCACTTCTGGAACATTGCACAGAGAGATAGGTACTCAGATTGATCTCAACACAACATTTCATCCACAGACTGATGGTCAGTCGGAGCGTACAATTCAGATATTGGAGGACATGCTCAGAGCATGTGTGCTTGACTTTAGAGCCTAGTGGGACCAGTTCTTTCCCTTAGCCGAGTTTGCTTACAATAATAGTTATCAGTCCAGCATCGAGATGGCTCCATTTGAGGATTTATATGGTTGGCGATGTCGTTCTCCTATCGGGTAGTTTGAGCCTGGTGAGGCTAAGTTATATGGTGTAGACCTAGTGAGAGATGCTTTAGAGAAGGTGAAGTTAATTCAGGAGAGGCTTCGCACGGCACAGTCAAGACAGAAGAGTTACGCAGATCAGACGGCACGTGATGTGTCATTTATGGAGGGAGATAAGGTTATGCTGAAGGTTTCGCCGATGAAAGGTATTATGAGATTCAGGAAGAAGGACAAGTTGAGCCCGAGGTTCATAGGTCTTTTCGAGGTATTGAGGCGGGTTGGAGAGGTTGCTTATGAGCTTGCCTTACCTCCCAATTTATCGGGAGTCCATCCGGTATTCCACATATTCATGCTCCGGAGATACCACGCCGATTTCTCTCACGTTGTCGACTTCAGTACTATTCGGCTGGATGAGAGATTGGGCTACGAAGAGGAGCTAGTTACTATTATTGACAAACAGGATCTCCAGTTGAGATCTAAGAGAGTTTCTGCCGTTAAGGTCCAATGGCCGGGCCAGCCAGTCGAGGAGGCGACCTGGGAGTTTGAGGAGGACATGCGGAGCAGATATCCACACTTATTCAGCACTCCAGGTACACTTCTATGTCTGTTCGAGGACGAACGTCTGCTTAAGAGGTGGAGATTGTGATAACCCAAACACTCATCCCGTGTTAACCTAGCTAAATCTGCATTCCGATGCTTTGAAAGCCTCCGTTAATTCCACCTCGATATGCGTGCGCACCCCCGGCGTGTAGCCGGGAAGCTTCTATGTAAACAAAAACCTAATGAAAAAACTAGAATTCTAATAATTAATTGACTAAAGTTGACTTTGGTCAACATTTTTGGTAAACAGACCCGGAATCGTGATTTGACGGTCTCGGAGGGTCCGTATGAAAATATAGGACTTGGTGCCCGTAATCAAATTCCGAGGTCCCAAGACAGAGAAATGAATTTTTAAAGAAAATTGTTTTCTGGAAAATATAACGGTTTTTGAAAAGGATAATTAATGTGAAAATTGTGTTACCGGGCCCGTATTATGGTTCCGGAGCCCGGGGCAGGTCAAATGTGACTATTATGTGTTTCATGTAAAATTTGGTATCATTCCGAGGAGTATAGGTCGGTTCGGCGCATTGAAATCGAATTCAAGAACTTAGAAATTCTTAAGTTTTATCCTAGGGGTTTTGAGGGGTGATTTTGAGATTTAGCATTGTTTTAGGTATTCTCAAGCCTAGAGCGAGTCCGTAATATGATTTAGGACTAGTTGGTATAATTGCACGGGGGCTCGAGTGGGCCTAGGGGCCTCCCGGACCCTAATGGGGGCTAAAACCCAGCAACTTCAGCTGCTGGTGCACCAGATCTGGTGTGACCGCAGGTGCGATACCGATCCTGCGGTCATGCTATCGCAGGTGCGACCCCCTTAAGGACCTGGCCAAACTTCGCAGGTGCGGGCCTCCATCCGCAGGCGCGACCTCGCAGGTGCGAGCTTTGCCCGCTAGTTTGGACCCGCTGGTGCGGGCCTTCTATCGTAGGTGCGGTCCCTGGCCCTCTTTGCCTTTTCCGCAAGTGCGACCATTTGGCCGCAACTGCGGTCCAATTGGACCGCACGTGCGGTCCAATGGCCGCAGGTGCAAGAATCGCTGAAGCAGTGATTCATTTAATACAGGATCTCTTCCTCTTTTCACCATTTTCTTTTCACTTGGGCGATTTTTAGAGCTTTTCAAGAGGGATTTCATCTAGCAACTAAGAGGTAAGTAATTCTCAAGTATATGTTAGTTTATTACATCAAAACTTAGGTAGAATAACACCTAATTAGTGGAATCAAAGGGGTTAGAGTTGAAACCTAGGGTTGATGAACTTAGGGAAATTTCACCACTTTTTAACCATGAAATCTTATGGAATTTATATAAAAATGATCCTTAGGCTATGGGTGAGTGTTTTCTTCGAAAATTTCCGGAATCCGAACATGTGGGCATGGGGGTGTATTTTGGGATTTCTTCAAGAATGATGAATTAGCCTAATTAGTAGTAGAATTTCATACTTTTGAGCGTATGTTGATGTATTTAAATAATATTTGGCTAGTTACGAGTCCTTGGGCGACGAGTTTGGAGTTTCGGGCGCTTTCTTGACCAGAGGAGTAGGTTCTACGTGAGGTGAGTCTCCTTTCCAACCCTGTAAGAGGGAATTGTCCCCATAGGTAAATGTAAATGAGCTAATTGTCCTTATTTTCGGGGGCTACGTACGTGCAAAGTGACGAGAGTTCGTGCGTAGCTACTACTCTGTTGTGTCGGGTAGAATTTAGGATTTTCACAAGCATGCCTCTATGTGCCTTACCTGTACCTTTACATGTGTTCCTGGGAGCTTATTATTCTTGAAATTTACATGAGAATTTCGGAAGCTAGGTGTAAGTTTGACTACTTGAATCCCTGAATTTAAGACTAATCCACGATAAATTCCTGAATTTCCTGATTATTATGTTTATGTCTACGAGCAGCCGTGTCGCATGTATAATTCGTGAGTGGGGTAGCCTTATATTTATGTCAACCGCATCGCATGATCGATTCGCGAGCCCGGTAATAGATGCATCTATGGTTCGTGCCGCTCGACCCTCGGCAGTGCACATTTAAATTTCTGCGCCGTTTCGGCCGTACGCCTCGGCATATTATATGCTATGTGCTTGATTGAGAGTTTTATTATTATTCTTACCAATTCAATTGTTCTGTGGGAAAGAAACTCGTGATTTTATTAAATAATGTTACTTGGCCCTTGCAGGTAGATTGTTATCTTTATATACTGATGCTCCATGTTTACTTGCTTTTCCATAAATGTTATTCTTGTCTAGATTCATTAAATCATATTATCGATAACGACCCTAGTGAGTAACACGTCTACCTCTCGTCACTACTTCTTCGAGTTTAGACGGGATACTCACTGGGTACATATTTGTTTATATGTACTCATGCTACACTTCTGTACTTAATTGTACAGGTTCTGAGGCTGTTGCACCGGGTCATTTCCGGTGTCCGTCACTGAGAGATCCATCTGGATTAGACTACACGGTGAGCTGCTCTTCCTAGCGTTCCTCGGCAGCACTGTGAAGTTTCCATTATTGCTGGATATCCTGTCTACCCTTCCAGACAATTGTACATCTATTTTGCTTATTTTGTAAATTCCACTAGTCGCATGTGGACTTGTGACACTAGGTCTCGGCACACGCAGTTGTTTCGCTAGTATTTTTCTACTCTGTGTATGCTGGCAAATGATTTTGAGTTACTTTAAATCAACTTGCTTCACTTCCTCGCTTTTATTAAAGGATTTCTTAATTTAAAACTGGGCAAGTATTTGAACACCTCTTTAATTTAAGTAATTTCGTTAGCAACTTATGTTGGCTTGCCTGACTTCGGTGTTGGGCGCCATCACGACGTGGATAGGAATGTGGGTCGTGACATAAATAAACGACAATGCATGCTTGTGGTACTGACAATTAACACCGTCGATGTTCATTATTGTTTTCGGTCTTTTAGTTGGAGTTTGGGTTAGGATAAAGTCGTTTTAGTTGCTTGAGGACAAGCAAGAGTTTAAGTTGGGGGTGTTGATGACATTTAATAGCAAATTGCTTGGATTTTCGCTTGTTTTAAAAGCAATTATCTTTTATACTTATGTAATTTTAATGTTTTGCAGTGTATGAGGTTGGAGGACTTAAGAACACGTAAATGAAGTCAAAAAGCCAAAAAAGGACAAGAAAAATTTAAAATGCGGTCGCAAAAGTGAACATGCGGATCGCATATCCAACATGCGAACCTCATAATTGTCATGGAAATAGCAAAGCTCAACTGTCTGCTTGACAATATCTCGTGCAAGAATGCGGTCCATTATGCGATCGCATAATAGATCTGTGAGCCGCATAATGGACCACAAACCTCCTGTGCTAAAAGCTGACAGCAAATCTGTGATGCAATTATGCGGTCGCATAACAACAATGCAGACCGCATACCAAGAATGTTACAAGTACCTGGAGACTAGGGTTTTGAATCTGCGATGGATTGGGAGAGAATGCGAACTGCATTCCTGTTATGCGACAGGAATGCGGTCGCATAGTTGACCTGGAAGGTTATTTTTGTCCGTTTTTTACCCCGAATTCTAGCCCAATAAAATAGATTTATTGGGGTTTTGTGGGTCATTCTTATCTGGTTTTGAGCTACAATACACACATTTAATATTCCTCTCTTTTGGAAGCTTTAGAAGTGAAGATTCTTGTATTTTGTAAGCTTTATGACATTTATTACTCTCATCTTTTTGTCTTTAAGCATGAGTATCTAGCTTTAAATACCAAGGTTGTGGACCCTAAATGAGTGTTATGTTATCGGGTATTTAACATTGAATATATATATATATATAATGGTTGGTTGATATTTATTTACTTCTCATTGTTCATTGATTGTTGGTGATTGCAAACATTAACAAGTGCAATTAAATTTTTTCGTTACTTGGAAAAGTGAGTTAGGGTTCGTTGGAGTAAATATCAAAGACTCAAGGATTTAAACCTTGTTTAACAGAATCGCTTAGGGATAAGTGGGTTTTATTTGGCATTTATTGATTACTCTTCATTGCAACTCTTTTATATTTGAAAAAATCATAAAGAGGAAATACTACCCAACTATTGGAAAATATTGGGTAGTCATTTAGAAATCATTTGCATATCTAAAGGACCTTCCATTAGAAATATATCATATTAATACCTATTAGCATTACACTTCATTGAAGGGGACACAACCTTGGTTTAGTTAATCACATTAATTACAATTTTAATTAATCATACTTGTCACTATTTCAATTAAATTATCATACAATCAATTCTCATAATCTTGTTACATTAACGGAATAGAAATAGGATTTGAGTTAAAATTCACACTACCCAAGTAAACTTTTCACGCCTATTCCCTGTGGGATTCGACCCCAACCTTGTTGGGTTACTATATTTGACTTCAATCGCTAAACACTATTTTAAGGTGTAATTTGAGCGTATCAAATTATGGCGCCTTTGCCGGGGAACAATTGGTGTAATTTATGTTGTTGAGAAATAAGCATAAGTGCTTTGATTCAAACTTGTGAATATTTGTGTAATTATTTTTCATGCTTATTTTCTTAATTTTTAATAAAAAAAATATATATGGCATCATATAATGAAAATTGGTCGGATGGTAGTTGTTCATACTTTGATGACTCTTGTCCTTATTGTGGAAGACCACACTCGTGGCAAAATTATTTTGAATTCTCCCGGGGATGGATTGTGCTCACAATCTCAAACCCATGAGTGGAGTAATTGTGATAGGTGTGGTTGCCAAAATGGTCATTGGTATGATTGTGTATATTTGTCCGTCCCTTACCCAAGCCCCCACTATGATGAGTCTACCTTTTGTGATGAAAATTTTAGGGGTGAAGAAATGGAGAAAATTGAGCATGGTAGAAATGAGAGTTCAAGCTCATGTTGGAGTGCTTACTTGAAGAAGGAAACCATGAGCAAAATGCCTTGGAAGAACTTTTGGAGACTAGTCTTCAAAATGATTTGGCACTTGAAAGGTTGCACTCACAAATGGATGCAATGATTGAAGCTTCAAGGGTTCAAAATGTCTTGGAGGTGAGTGATAACCAAGAACATTCCTTGGAGGTTGAAGTTGAAACTTCTTCCTTGGTACTTGAACAAAGCCAAGAAGAACTCTCAAATTCTCAAAAGGAGAGGATGTTGCTCATGTTGGAGGCCATTCTTGAAAATGAGGAAAAGCACAACTTTGCACTCGAGGACTTGAAACATGATGTGACTCAAAATGATGAGCACATCCGCACTTTGGAGGATCAAATGCAAGCATTGATGGAGGCTCATCATGCCTCTCAAGTTGAAAGTGTGGATGGGAGCCAAGAAGAATTCAATTCCGAGGGTGAGAGTGAGCTTTACTTTGAGGAATCAAGACATGAACATCCGCCAACCGACTCCATGAGTGTTAGTGATGCCGAGAAAAATATGGAATTAGAGTCAACCGGGTTGATTGAAAATTTGGTTGAAATTCTTTTCTGAGGGAAAAGGAGGATGTCAAAATCTCGGAAAAATTGCAAGTTGGAGGTTTGAAGGCACATTCCAAGCATTTTTCAACATTGGAATTGTGGGGTGATACGGAAGTTAAACTACACGAATCAATGAAGTTTTGCGAGGAGGAAAAACTCATACCATACATCTTACAATTTGAGGAAACAAGAAAGCAAAATGACATTCCTCACATGAGATCCAAGAAGTGCAAAATGAAGAATTTAAGGCGTGGCTCTGTCATCTACTTACCACCCCCCACCGCCCGTGGTCACAAGCTTGATTCCAAGCTAGGTGCCAATTCATATCATCCAAGTGGCGAGAAAAGTGGTAAAGTAATTTGTGTCGTGCCACGACGTTAAATGCGGCGCTTGGTGGGAGGCAACCCATTGTTTTTCAAAAAAATTGGTCGCTTTTGAAATTTTCTTTTTTTTTTAAATAGCTTCTTATATTTTTTTCTAACCAATCCGCCATGTTTCAAAATTTTTGGAGTTGATTTGAGCATGTCGGGGTGACCGGGAAGCAAAAAATAGTGCAAGAGAACAAAACAAATAGCTGGGAAACACACTACCCAAGTTTGCGATGCCTCCAACCCACTTTGCAATCGAAGAAGTGTTACCTAAGTCAAAAATGTGATCGCATCATTGACAGAAAAAATTGCACAAAAATGTAATTCATCGCGATCGCGGAGCTTAAAGATTTTTCTTGCTCTACGTGATGCTGGAAAGCATACGCGATCGCGACACTGGGTGAAAATAACTCACAGCGATCGCAGTGATATGTTCGTGATCGTAGGGAACAGGTAAATTGTAAAAAAAAACACTGAAAAAATTTACGCTCCCATTCTTGCTATAACACAGAACAAAAAAATCCCCTACCCCTTGAACCCCTGAAACACTCCCCATTAACTTTTGCTTCAATTTCCTTGCAGCATTCGGTCATTATCATCCAGGTATGTAAATTCCCAACCTTAATGCTTCATTTATTTTCAATTTTTGTGGAAAATGATAGGATGGGAAGCCCTATTTTTGAATTTTAGGGCTTGATCTTTTGCTTTCTTTGTCAAAAAGTTTTGTTTATGAGTTCCATTGCATGCTTGATTGCTGGTGAGTTTGGTTGAGAGTGAGAGTTCAGATTATGTAAGTTTGGGGGTGAAAAACTACTGCGATGGTGGTCTGAAAATTGTTGGGTCAAATGAAACCCACCATCCGTTTGTCAAAATTCCTAAAATGGCAGGGTACTGGGCGAGGAAGATGACCTTCGCGATCGCGAACTGTGATCGCGTAGGTCTAATTCTGCTGCACCTTTGAATTGCCTATCGCGATCGCGTCATACTATTTGCGATCGCGTAGCTTTAGCAGTTGGGCCATTTTATTTGTTCTTCGCGATCGCATGAATTGGTTCGCGATCGCATGGCTTCACTGCCGTTACTCTTCGCGATCTTGTGCCAATCTCTGCGATCACGATTCATTAACGCTCAGGCAGCAAACCAGTAAACTTGCAAAATTATGGTCCAGATGCTTTTTAAACTGTTTCTTTAGCCTAATTACCCCTAAATGCATTGCTTTAAGTGCCCATATGATTGTTTTACATAATTACTCTTTTTGTAGGCACTTTGCGCTCTAAAAATGGACTCAACACCAATTGAAAATGTTCAAATACCCGTTGCACAAGCTGCCGCAGAGGAATATTTTGATGCCGACACCTTCTCTTCCCTTAGATGCTCTGAACGATATGACAAGCAATTATCCAGAAGCATGATCAGGGAAAGGGGCATCCTCCTGACCAACCTTGAGAGCCGTTGGCCCGAGTTCCATGGGAGATTGATAACGAGTGGATGGCTGTGTATTTCAGATGAGCCCAGGCCAGCCAACCATGAAATAGTCCGAGCGTTTTATGCAAATGATATAGAAACGGACTTTGCTAATGAGATTGTGGCTACTTTCCGGGGTAAAGAAATACAGTTTAGTCCAGAGGCAATCAATGCACACTATAATCTCCCCAATGCTGACAACCAGGTGTACCGAGATCGAGCCCAAGAGCTGGGTGCCCAGTGGTACATTTATCATTTGCATGGTGGACAGGTGCCAAACTAGATAAAGAATCACTCCAGGATCAAGTCTTTAGAATTCACTGCGGAGGCCAAGACTTGGGTCTCCATCATCTGTGCTCGCATCATGCCTTCCAAAAATGAGACTGAGGTGACAATTAAGAAGGCGAGAGTGATATGTGCTATCATGGAGGGAATCCCGGTGAATGTATGGCGGCTCATTGCCAATGAGATAGGGGAGGTGGTAGAAGAGCGGACCAAGAGTCTATTCTTTCCATCCCTGAACACCCAGCTATGCTTTGATGCAGGGGTGGTGCCAAAGCGCACAGAAAAGGAGAAGAATCCGGAGAAGCTTATCCACCCGCTGTTGAGAAAGGGGACTGGAAATGTGCAGAAGAAGCGGAGAGTTGACGTAGCATCTCTTACCTTTGGCCAGTTCACTGACACCATTGACATATCCGAGGATCCTGAAGCTTCTCCTGGGATTCCACAGCTATCACACCACTAGAGTAGGGACCTCTTACTCTCAGGTACATTTCTAGGCAGGTCTATGGCGTGGATACACAGGTACGCCAACTTGTAGCTGGCCTTCCTTCTGCACCAGCCGAGGAGGGCACTTCTGCAGGTTCAGCTATCCAGGTGAAGCTCCCGACTGTATCCAACCTTGCTAAAGAGCAACAGTCCATCAAAGTCAAGCTGGGAAAGATTGGAAGGAGGCAGCGGAAGCAGAGGGGGTACGATAAGAAGAAGAGCAAGTTCCTCACAAAGATCATGAGCACTTTGAGGAAATTATGAGGCTCGGACGAGGCTGAGGATGAGGACTTCGAGCTTGCAACTCCCAGTTCCTCCAGTGCTGACTGATTCCATTCATGGAGCACCCCTTTAATTTATTCTTATCTTGCATAGTTGCATTGGGGACAATGCAATATTTTCGGTTGGGAGTGTCTCCTATATGATTGTGTGGAACATGTAGTTTATGTTGTGGAACATTGAAGTGTTGTTTTTGGTTGATTGTGAACTTGTGTAGATTAGTGGATATTTTTAGTTTATTAATGATATTATGTTAAGTTAACATTTTCTCTTTATTTTTATAGTTTTCTTGTTTTGGTTCTTATTTTTATTTTTTTATATAGTAGCATTAATGAAATTCCTTAATTTTTCTCTGAACCACGATTCTTTTCCAAGGAAATTATTTTCGTTGAACCGGGTGACTTTTGTAACGACCCAGCCGGTCGTTTTGTGTGTTGGGACTCCGTTCCCGTGTGACTCTTTCCATAGCGACTACTCGTGCCTTATGACTTGTGTGGGCAGGTAGTTCGAGATTCAGAAGTGATTTGGCCAGTTTATGAACACTTGGTTCCTGAAGGCTAGCCTATTTGGCTAATTTTGGTTCCGAGTAGCATTTTAAGCAAATGACCTCGGAATCGAGTTCTGACAGCTCCAGCAGCTCCGAATGATGATTTCGGACTTGGGAGTGTGTTCGCCTCCGGTTTCTGATGACCCAGGAGTATTTCGGCACCTGAATTGGAATTTAGGATTTTATGTAATTTGGAATTCAACCTGGAATTGGACCTCGTGATATCATGGTCCGAATGGAATTCCGGAACTGGAAATAGTTCTGTATAGTCATTTATGACTTGTCCGCAAAATTTGGGGTCATTCCGAGCAGTATAGACCCATTCGGCGTATTGGTGAGCCATTGAAATTTTTCTAGAACTCCTAAGTTTGAAACTAAGGGGTTTTGGAGGGTGATTTCTAGTTTGGATGATGTTTTTACTGTACTGGGAGCTAGAGCAAGTCCGTCATGTAATTTGGGACTTGTTGGTATAATTTGTCGAGGGCTCGGGTGGGCCCAGAGGTCTTCCGGACCCCGATCGGGGTCAAAAACCAGCAAAACTCATAGCTTCGCACCAGCGGAAATCCCTTCGCAGGTGCGGCTCCAGCCGCAGGGGCGACCCCTCTTCTCGCAGGCGCGGCTCCGCAGGCACGGACAAAAGCCTGCAGGCGCGACCTCCCCCAAGGCCCAGGCCAACCGCAGGTGCGGCCAAGTTCCCACAGGTGCGAGTCCGCACCTGCGATCCAAAGTCCGCACCTGCGAGAATCCCCCCCAGTGCCCAGGCCTCTTTCCGCAGGAGCAGCCAATTTCCCGCAGGTGCAATTCCGCACCTGCGATCCAAAGGTCGCAGGTGCGGAAACTGCTGGGCAGTCCTATTAAAAAGCCCAAGTCATGAATTCTTTCCCCAAAAATCATATTTCCTCCATTTTTGACGACCCCCAGAGCTCCAGAACGGGTATTTCGGCCTAGAAACTCAGGTAAGTGATTCCCTAACCCTCCGCATGTTAATTTCTTCAATTCCTTGGGAATTTCCTCTTCCAAATCCATAGAATTCATAAGAAATTATTGGAGAAAGAAAGAGGAGTTTGATGAAAATGTGAATTCTGATTTTTGGGCCATTGAGGGATGATTAATTGAGTTAATCTTGATCCTTAGGCGACGTATAGCGCGTTTCTTCAAGAATTATAATTTTCCGGACGCCGAGGCTCGGAGTTGAATTTCCAAAGTACGTCAAGAATACGTTTTTAAGGAAATATTTGATAAATCCTCCTCGAATCTTCCTAAATTGATATAATTATGTGTTTTTGGCTAGTTGCGAGCCATCGAGGGTAATTCGGAGGATTCGTGCGTCTTGTTGATTGGTCCGTTGGCCGGAGGAGCACTTGTCCAGGTGAGTCTCCTTTCCAAACTTTGTAAGGGGGAAATGTCCCCTAGGCTCTTTGTTGCTAATTGTGCTTGTTGAGGGGGCTACGTACGCACCACGTGACGAGAGTCCGTACGTGGCATCTATACTGTATGTTGGGTAGCCGTAGGACCCACGAGCATGTTCTAACTGTTTGTTTGATATTATCTGATGTTTTGTACGAGTTATTACTGATATTCGATGAAATTGAGCTATGATAGCTGCAAATTAAATGTACATAATATTCAGATAAGAATTATGAACTTCATCAATTGAGTAATTGTGTTACTCCTGATATAATTGATAAAGAGTAAATGAGTTAATGAGTTGTTGAGCTGGATGAAGGTGGTTAAAATTCCTTCTTATACTTGAATAATGAAATTATTCTTGATAATGAGTTGTTGAGCTAAATGAAGGTGGTTAGAATTCCTTCTCGTACTTGAATTGTTCAACCATGGTAATATTATGAGCAAAGAGGATAATATGATGAAAATCCTAACTTTGGCTATCAAGTGAGGTGTGAGTATCCGATCCCGTTGAGTGTGGGCGAGTCGGTACCACGGTGTCTACATATACACATATATATATGCATTCATGCAGTCGCATACACGCATTCATGCATTCATGGCCCCCGAGTCATAGGTTTGATTCGTGATCGGGGAGAACTTATATTTTCGTTGCCCCTGAGTCACAGGTTTGATTCGTGATCAGGGAGGAATTTCACTTATATTTTACTAGCCCCTGAGTCACAGGTTTGATTCGTGGTCAGGGAGGAATTACACTCATATTTTTACTTGCCCCTGAGTCACAGGTTTGATTTGTGATCAGGGAGAATTATACTACTATTTACTTTGCATAGTCAGCACACGAGTCGCAGGCATGATTCACGATCGTGGGGAGCTTATCAATATCGAGTCAGCACACGAGTCGCAGGTATGATTCGTGATCGTAGGGAGCTTATCATTATCGAGTCAGCACACAAGTCGCAGGTATGATTCGCGATCGTGGGGAGCT
>ML256734.1:0-17043 GCA_005239495.1 Nicotiana undulata
CCTTTGGCTTTGGATGTTCAGGCGTTAGCCAATCGATTTGTCAGATTGGAGGTTTATGAGGGTCCCAGTGTTTTGGCCCATACCGTCGCTCATTCATCATTGTATGATCGCATTCGCACCAGGCAGTATGAGGATCGTCATTTGTGTGCACTTAGGGATGCGGTTTGGCACGGACGTTCCAAGCAGGTCACAGTCGACGCTGAGGGAGTTTTGAGATTGCAGGGTCGTATATGTGTTCCTGATGTTGATGGAATTCGTGAGTTCATATTGTAGGAGGCCCATAGTTCCCGGTACTCCATTCATCCGGGCGCCGCAAATATGCACTAGGACTTGCGGCAGCATTATTGGTGGCGTAGAATGAAGACCGATATTGTGGCTTATGTGGCTCGGTGCTTGAATTGTCAGCAGGTTAAATATGAGCACCAGAGACCCGGTGGTTTGATGCAGCAGATTCAGCTTCTCGAGTGGAAGTGGGAGCGTATCACGATGGATTTTGTTGTTGGACTCCCATGGACTCCGAGGATGGTTGATGCAGTATGGGTTGTGGTAGATAGGCTGACCAAGTCAGCACATTTAATTCCGGTGGCGGTTTTATCTTCAGCAGCGAAGTTGACTCAAATCTATATTAGAGAGATTGTCAGATTGCACGGTGTGCCCTTATCTATCATATCAGACCGAGATACTAAGTTTACCTCCCATTTCTGGAGAGTATTTCAGAGAGAGTTGTGCACTCATATAGAGTTGAGCACAACATTTCATCCTCAGATGGACGGACAGTCCGAGCGCACTATTCAGACTTTGGAGGATATGTTGCGGGCATGTGTTATTGATTTTGGTGGTTCATGGGACCAGTTCTTGCCGTTAGCAGAGTTTGCCTACAACAACAGTTACCAGTCGAGCATTCAGAATGATCCGTATGAAGCGTTGTATGGTAGGCGGTGTCGGACTCCAGTCGGATGGTTTGAGCCCGGGGAGGCTAGATTGTTGGGTTCGGAGTTAGTCCAGGATGCCTTGGATAAGGTAAAGATTAATCAGGATAGGCTTCGTACAGCTCAGTCCAGGAAAAATACTTATGCAGATCGTAGAGTTCGAGATTTGGCTTTCATGGTAGGAGACCAGGTGTTCCTTTGAGTGTCGCCGGTGAAGGACGTGATGAGATTCGGAAAGAAGGACAAGTTGAGCCCTAGGTACATTGGTCCATTAGAGATTTTAGATAAAGTAGGAGAGGTGGCCTACAGACTTGCCTTGACACCGCATTTATCCGCACTGCATCCCGTGTTTCATGTATCCATGCTCCGGAAGTATATTGCAGATCCATCTCATGTTCTTGACTTCAACGGTGTCCATTTGGACAAGGATTTGACTTATCAGGAGGAGCCAGTAGCCATATTAGATAGGCAGGTTCACCAGTTGAGGTCGAAGAGTTATCCTTCGGTCCGTGTTCAGTTGAGGGGTCAGCCAGCCGAGGCAGCTACCTGGGAGTCCGAGTCTGATATAAGGAGTCGTTATTCCTAGCTTTACTAAGACTCAAGTACTTTACTATGTCCGTTCAAGGACGAACGTTTGTTTTAGAGGTGGAGATTGTGATGACCCAAATTGAATAATTGAATAAAGTTGAATTTGGTCAACATTCTTGGTAAACGGACCCGGACCCGTGATGTGACGGTCCCGAAGGGTCCGTAGGAAAATATGGGACTTGGGCGTATGCGCGGAATCGAATTCCGAGGTCCCAAGCCCGAGAAATGAATTTTTAAAGAAAATTGTTTTCAGGAAATAATAAAGGATTGTGAAAATGAGTAATTATGTGAAAGCCGTGTTACCGGGCCCGGATTACGGTTCTGGAGACCGGAACAGGTTTATTATATGTTATTTGTCCTATCTGTGGAATTTGGTGTAAAACGGGCTTGATTTGATTAGTTTCGGATCCAAATGAGGAAAAAGGGAGTTAATGAACTTGTGTGGTTTCTAAAGAATTTGAAATTTGGCTTGAGAGGTGATTTTATGTTCCTGAGGTCCGAATGAAATTCCGAGACCAGGAATAGTTCCGTTGTGTCATTTATAACTTATCTGCAAAATTTGAAGTCATTCCGAGTGGTTTAGGGCGGTTCGGCGCGTGGAAGTGAATTTTAGAATTTCAAAGTTCTTAAGTTTGATTAATTTGTGTTTTGGGGTTAGATTTCGAGTTCCGTTGTTGTTTTTCATGTTCCGAAAGTTCGAGCGAGTCCGTATCAAGAATACAGACTTGTCGGTGCTTTTGGACGGGGTCCCGAGGGGCTCGGGTGTGTTTCGGACCCGCGGGAGCTAAGTTGGAAAAACCAGAAAATCTGCTATCTGGTTTCCTTCTCTGCGATCGCAGAAGGTGGGTTGCAATCGCGGAGAAGGATTTTGCTGGGCTTGTGATTGTTCACTGCGATCGCATCCTTCTCTTCGCGATCGCAGAGGTCTGGATTCCACACCTTCACGATCGCAGCCCATTTCTTGCGATCGCATTGAGTCGCGTCGGGGCCGGGTGAGTTTGTTCTTCGCGATCGCAGGACCCCTGCCGCGATCGCAGAGGTCTTGCCAGTTATTCTTCGCGATCGCAGGACCTCTGCCAAGATCGCAGAGGTCTGGTCAGTTGGCCTTCGCGATCGCAGGCCTCTTGTCGCGATCGCAGTGAAGGAATCACTGGGCAGTGTTATTAAATACGGGAATTAGCCTCATTCCACCATTTTCATCTTCCTCCTCAAGATTTTAGAGAGCTTCTCAAAGAACCTTCCTCCATTAAAATTGAGGTAAGTAAATTTCATAGTTTTATTAGTTTCAAACACTAATTCCTAGTTAAATTCACTAATAAATCATCTAAAAATCATAGAATTAGGTAGTAAATTTTAGGGTTCTTGGGGATTTTGGGATTTTTCCATGTTAGGCCATGAATTCTTGCATAAATTACATAACTTCGATCCTTAGACTCCGGGTAATTGATTCCTTCATGAATTTTCGAAAAAATCCGAACGTGTGGGCCCGGGGTCAAATTTTAGTATTGTCGGAGGAATAGTAGGAAATATATAATTTGGCTTGGGAATTGGTTTATGGAGTACTTATTAATGATTATAAATCCATTATGTCTAGATATTCCCGATTCGGAGCTGAATTCGAGAGGAAAGGCTGTGATCGAGGCTTGACCTGCATTTTCTCTGAGCCGAGGTAAGTGTTCGGCTTAACCTCAGCTTGAGGGATTAGGTATAGAGTCTTACTTGTCATGTGAAACTCATTTTTAACGTATAGGCGTGGTGACGAGTGACTATGCGTTGCGGTCAAGCATGCCCGTGAGTCACTTTTGATGAAACTTACTATGTTCTTAATTTTGTCCGCCCTGTGAGTAATTGGTGAATTAAAAGTGATACCTTGATGTTGTTTCATGACGTGGAGAGTTATTGAGTGATTTATTTCAGTTGAGGTTTAAACTGAAATTGTAATTCTGACGCGTGGTTGGTTATAGTTGAGACCCTTGTCGGGCATTTGTTGATGTTGTAATTGATGATTTCTCCTTGCCGGGGCAATCTAATTGTATTGATGTATTTCCATGCACTTGGGACTTCTTAGTATTGACTTTCCCTTTATGTTGTTGCTTTGTGTTATTATATATGCACGAGGGTACATTCCGTGCCGAGTGTTATTATATATGGACAAGGGGACATTCCGTGCCTAGTGATTGTGAGGTTATGCACGAGGGGACATTCCGTGCCGAGTGTTATTATATATGCACGAGGGGACATTCCGTGCCGAGTGATTGTGAGGTTGTGCACGAGGGGACATTCCGTGCGGAGTGTTATTATATACGCACGAGGGGACATTCTATGCCGAGTGTTATTATATATGCACGAGGGGACATTCTGTGCCGAGTGATTGTGAGGCTATGCACGAGGGGACATGCCGTGCCTTTCTCTGTTCATTATCTGTTGAGAAGTTAAATTTCGGCCTTGTCTTTACATTTCATTTATTATTCTGTTCTGCAGTGCCCGCATATTGTTATCCCTACCTCCCCAGCATGTTCTCCCCGTATCTGTCTTCCTTGCTTATTTCTGTTGCCATTTTTTCTGTTATTATATAAAATTGCACAGGTACATATGTTGTGTTGGTCCTAGCCTCGTCACTACTTCGCCGAGGTTAGGCTCGACACTTACTCAGTACATGGGGTCGGTTGTACTGATGCTACACCTGCACTTCTTTATGGTGTGCAGACTACGTAGCCAGACCCGGTGGCCACTGACGGTCAGAGCATCTCATCAATTCATACGGGAGATATCGAGGTAGACCCGCAGACGTTCGTGGGCCTTGACGTCACCTTCTACTTTCCACTTTCAGCTCTGTCTTACTTTGTATTTCAAAGACAGTTTTATGTATTCATTTCAGACCTTTTGTTTGTAGTAATCTCTTAGATAGTCCGTGAGTATGTGTCACCAGTTCTGGGATTTTGTATACGGGTTGTATCTCGAAACTGCTATGTTATATTTTGGTTATTTTGTTAAGTTTCCTATGGTGGGCCATCGAAGCCCTAGTTATCTTGTTCGTATTTGTTGTTAATGGGTTTTTATTCACTTCGAACGTTGGCTTGTCTAGCGGGTTCAATTATAGATGCAGTCATGGCCCGAAGGTGGGATTTCGGGTCGTGACATAAGTCTTCATTTTGCATGACATTTTAGACCCATGTAGAAGCATAAAAATATATGCAAATTGATAATTGATAGAGAATTTTGAACTTTAATCATGCATAGACACTCTATATTCATGTACAGGATACGAGTTAATTCTACTTGGTGCATACATCCAAACATCCTTTGTATGTGGATTTGGTGCATTTGTATATGCCTTGATCTGTTTAATTGAAAAGTATAGTTATTACATCTTTCTTTACTTGTGCACCTTTATTATTGATTCTTGTTGTTCCTTGACTACTTCTGGGTTATCTTTTGTTATTGTATATTCTTATGAGCTGCGCAAGTTATATAAAGTGAGTATCTTTTGACTAAACCGTGTCAGTACTTCATTGAAGTTAGTCTTGATACTTACTAAGCACATGCGATCAGTTATACTCATACTACACTTATGCACTTTGCGTTTGAATTTTGGAGCTTAGTAGTGTGCTGTTCATGGATGAGCATTGAAGCTATTGGCCTTTCAGTCATTAGCTGCCATTTGTTCATGGTAGCCTAGTATTTGTATTTTTGTTTATGTATATTCAAACTAATATTGTACTTCTTCATACCAACATTATATGTAACGACCCGACATGTCATTTTGAGTATTCGAACCCACTTCCCCTAAATAAGACTTCCCGTAATGGCTTATAGTGATTTATGATTTGCGGGGGCGGGTGGTTCAGGATTCAGAAGTGTTTAGAGAAGTATAGGAACAACTAGTTCCTTGAGGTTGGCCTTTTAGGCCAAGTTTGACTTCGGTCAACATTTTTAGCAAACGACTCCGGAATCAAATTTTGAAGATTCCGGTAGCTTCTTATGATGATTTCAAACTTGTGTGTATATCCGGAATGGGTTTTGGATGACCCGGGAGCGTTTCGATGCCAAATAGCGAAAATAAAGTTTCCTTAAGTTCATAACTTGGGTTAGAATGTGTTTTGTGTTACCGAGGTCCGAACAGAATTTTGAGACCGAGAATAGTCCCGTTATGTCATTTATGACTTGCCTGCAAAATTTGGTGTCATTCCGAGTAGTATAGGTCGGTTCGGCACATTGAAACCGAATTCAAGAACTTAAATTTTCTTAAGTTTGATTCTAGGGGTTTTGAGGTGTGATTTTGAGTTTTAGCGTTGTTTTAGGTGTTTCGAAGGCTCGAGCGAGTCCGTAATATGATTTAGGATTTGTTGGTATAATTGCGCGGGGGCTGGGGTTGGCCCAGGTGCCTCCCGGATACCAAACGGGGTCAAAAACCAGCTGGTGCACCAGGTTTAGTGTGACCACAAATGCGGTTGCCCAGATTGCAGGTGCGAGACTGCCCCTGCGGTCAAGGCCTCACGGGTGCGGCCCCATGGGAGATGGTCCAAATCCGCACGTGCGGACCTTTCTTCGCAGGAGCGGATCCGCTGGTGCGGAAATCCCTCTGCAGGTGCAATCCCCAGCCTCCTTGCCAACTTCTGCAGGTGCGAGCCTTTGCCCGCAGGTGCGAGACCGCAGGTGCGAGATCACTGAAGGCAGTGAGCTCATTTTATACGGGACTTAACCAATTTTTCACCATTTCTTCTCCACCTTAGGCGATTTTGAGATCTCTCAAGAGGTTATCCAGCCTAGCTACTAAGAGGTAAGTAATTTCCATTTAAATGTTGGTTTATTACATCAGGAGAGGCTCCGTACAACACAGTCCCGACAAGAAAAGTTACGCGGATCAGAAGGCGCGTGATGTAGCATTTATGGAGGGAGATAAGGTTCTGCTGAAGGTTTTGCCAATGAAGGGCATTAAGAGATTCGGGAAGAAGGGCAAGCTGAGCCTAAGGTTTATAGGTCCTTTAGAGGTGTTGAGGCGAGTGGGGGGAGGTTGCTTATCAACTTGCTTTACCTCCCAATTTATCAGGGGTTCATTCAGTCTTTCATGTATCCATGCTCCAGAAATACCACGCTGACTTCTCTCACGTGGTTGATTTCTGCACTATTCAGTTGGATGAGAGATTGGGCTACGAGGAGGAGCCAGTTGCTATTGTTGATAGACAGGATCGCCAGTTGAGATCCAAGAGAGTTTCTGCCGTAAAGGTCCAGTGGAGGGGCCAACCGATCGAGGAGGCGACTTGGGAGTCTGAGGAGGACATGCGGAGCAGATATCCGCACTTATTCAGCACATCAGTTATGATTCTATGACCCGTTCGAGGTCAAACGTTTGTTTAAGAGATGGAGAATGTAACGACCCAACTGGTCGATTTACGTATTCGAATCCCGTTCCCCTAAATAAGACTTCCCGTAGCGGCTTATAGTGATTTATTATATGCGGGGGCGGGTGGTTTGGGATTTAGAAGTGTTTAGAGCAGTATAGGAACAACTAGTAGTTTGAGGTTGCATTTTGGCCAAGTTTGACTTCGGTCAACATTTTTGGCAAACGACCCCGGAATCGAGTTTCGATGGTTCCGTTAGCTTCCTATGATAATTTTGCACTTGTGCGTATGTCCGGAATGGGTTTTGGATGACCCCGGGAGCAGTTCGACGCCAAATAGCGAAAATAGAGTTTCCTTAAGTTCATAATTTGGGTTAGAACGTGTTTTGTGTTACCGAGGTCCGAACGGAATTCCGAGATCGGGAATAGTTCGTTATGTCATTTATGACTTGTCTGCTAAATTTGGTGTCATTCCAAGTAGTATAGGTCGGTTCGGCGCATTGAAACCGAATTAAAGAACTTGAATTTTCTTAAATTTGATTCTAGGGGTTTTGAGGTGTGATTTTGAGTTTTAGCGTTGTTTTAGGTGTTCCCAAGGCTCGAGCGAGTCTGTAATATGATTTAGGACTTGTTTGTATAATTGCGCGGGGGCTCAGGTGGGCCCAGGTGCCTCCTGGACACCAAACGGGGCCAAAAACCAGCTGGTGCACCAGGTCTGGTGTGACCACAGCTGCGGTTGCCCAGATCGCAGGTGCGAGACCGCCCATGCGGTCAAGGCCTCGCAGGTGTGGCTCCAGGGGATATGGTCCAAATCCGCAGGTGCGGACCTTTCTCCGCAGAACCGGATCCGCTGGTGCAGAAATCCCTCTGCAGGAGCGATCCCCAGCCTCTTTGCCAACTTCCGCAGGAGCGAGACCGCAGGTGCGAGATCACTGAAGGCAGTGAGCTCATTTAATACGGGACTTAACCAAATTTTCACAATTTCTTCTCTACCTTAGTCTATTTTGAGAGCTCTCAAGAGGGTATCCGGTCTAGCTACTAAGAGGTAAGTAGTTTCCATTTAAATGTTGGTTTATTACACCAAATCTTAGATAAATTAACACCCATTTAGTGCAAATCAAGGGGTTAGAGTGGAAACCTAGGGTTGATGAACTTTAGAGAATTTCACCACTTTTCTACAATGAAACCATGCAAAACTATATATTAATTATCCTTAGGTTATGGGTGAGTGTTTTCTTCAAAAAATTTCGGAATCCGAGCGTGTGGGCCCGGGGGCGTATTTTGGTATTTCTTAAAGAATGATGAATTAGCTAAGATAATAGGAGTATTTCATACTCATGAGTGTATATTGACGTATTTATATATCATCTGGCCCCTTTCCAACCTTGTAAGAGGGAATTGTCCCCATAGGTAAATGTAAATGATTGAATTGTCCTTATTTGCACGTACGCAAAGTGACGAGAGTCCGTGCGTAGCTATTACTCTGTTATGTCGGGTAGAATTTAGGATTTCACAGCATGCCTTTATGTGCCTTACCTGTATCTTTACATGTGTTTCTATTTGCTTATTATCTTGAAAATTTACATGAGGATATTAGGAAGCTATGTGTAAGTTTAAGTGCTTAAATCTCTTATTTCCAGAATAATCCATGATAAATTCCTGAATTTCCTGACAATTCTGTGTATGTCTACGAGCACCTGTGTCGCATGTATGATTCGTGAGCGGGGTACCCTTATATTTATGTCAACCGCGTCGCATGATCGATACGCGAGCAGGGTAATAGATGCATCTATGGTTCGTGCCGCTCGACCCTCGGAAGTGCACATTTATTTTCGCGTCGCTTCGGCCGTACGCTTCGGCATATTATGTGCTATGTACTTGACTGGGAGTCTTGTTATTATTAAATAAATTTCTCCATGTGAAGGGAACTTGAGACGTTTCGTGATAATTCCTATTTGACTCATGATAATAAATTGCAGTTTTATATAATTGATACTTCATGACTTGGTAATTTCCATGACTACTATTCCTGTCTAGATTTAATTCATCATGTTATTCGTTAGTGACCCTAGTAAGTATCACGTGTACATATTTGCTTACTGGGTACATATTTGTTTATATGTACTCTTGCTACGCTTCTGTACTTAATTGTACAGGTTCTGAGGCAGGTATATCTGGTTATCATACCGGGGCGCGGTCTTGAGGATACTATCTGGATTAGACTACACGGTGAGCTGCTCTTTTTGGTGTTCCTCAGCAGCACTGTGGAGTTTCTATTGTTTTGGATATTCCTGTCTACCCCCTTCAGACAGTTGTACATTTATTTTGCCTATTTTGTATATTCCACTAGTCGCATGTCGACTTGTGACACTGGGTCTTGGCACACGTAGTTGGTTTTCCTAGTATTTTACGGTGTCGTATATGTTGGCAAACGATCTTTTGAGTTCCATTTAATCAAGTTGCGCCACTTGACTATTTTTTTTAAATGATTTCCTAACTTAAAAATTTGGAAAGTACTTAATTATCCAACTAAGTGAAGTAACTTCGGTAGTGAGCTAGTGTTGGCTTGCCTGACTCCGGTGTTGGGCGCCATCACGACCTGAGTAGGAATTGGGTCGTGACATTATAAATCTAAATCGTAGTTTCTCATGACTTGTACTACTAGTTCTGGAGGATAATAGTACTAATTTTTACATTCTTACTTTTACTAGTAAATTTATGATTTCCGATTAAGACTGTATTTTATGTTAGTTTGCTTACCTAGCGGGTTAGGTTAGGTGCCATCACGACTTAGTGGAATTTGGGTCGTGACAAATTGGAATCATAACTCTAGGTTCATAGGTTCTACGAGTCATGAACAAATGTCTAGTAGAGTCTTATGGATCGGTATGATGACGTCCATGCTTATCTTCTAGAGGCTACAAGACATCTAGGAAACTACTCTTTCTTTCTTTCCTTATCGTGTGACTTTATTTCAACTTGAAGTTTAAATCTTCAGTTTCTTTATATTTGTTCGTAAGCGGTGTTAAGAACTCAATATCAGTTGGGCATCGAGGCTTGTGATGATGTTACAGATGTGGTATGAGATCTATTTTTGTGATGTGAGGGTAGGCCAGCCTAAAGGACTTGTGGCTAGGTTTAGACCGCAACTTTGTCTTGTGTATTTAGTTATGTGAGAATGTAATTTTTGACTCAACTATCTGGTATTGTCCCTAGAAGTGAGGTTAATGGCTCAGTGAGCGGTGCGGTAGCTATGTTTTCGCTATTGGTTTCTCTAAAATTGAGTGGACGCTTGATTATCATCTCGGTATGTAGTATAGTCGTATGAATGTTTTGATGGATTTAGTTGTACATTAGTGGAATGACACAAATTCTTACGACTTGTTGACGAGTGTGGACTCTCGAGAACCAATTAAATATTTAGAGGTTCTAATAACGGTAAGGTCATGAAAAGATGTTGATTGGAGGCTATATAGGTGTATTATCTCCTGTGAGAAGGTTTGAAGTTTTATGATTTCTTATGAGGAGTTTTTTTCTATCTGGTGGAATGTATGTATCATAATGAGAGTTTATATAGCTCGAGGAAGTTGGCAAGACTATCATAGGGATGAACATGAATTTTGACTGATAATCTAGAATGTGTTATGATTAGTGCTACATGAGCTTATGAGAAAGTCAACTAAGAAACAGTGCGAGATCATGTTAGTATAAAGGAAAAGTTATTGTGGGTTATTGGATGATGTGATTATGGATTAAAGCCAAGTGGAGGAGTCTATCATTGATGATAGGATCATATAGGCATGTGGTGTTGTAGTTTCTGGGCTAAGTATGTTGCGAGTTATTTATGACTTGATAAGGGTGACATTGAGGATGACTTGGGAAAAATTTATTGGAGGTGTGATGTACTATATTTTGTTGATGTGTGGAGATTTATGGATGACTTAGGTTTAATATTCTTTGTGAATATAGTGTGCTAGGAGAAAAGATTTACTCGATCGTCCAAGATGATGTTGCTTCTTTTAGATAAATTATTTTCTAATGGAGCAAAAGTCATTCGATATGTTTTGCTATGCATTAGGGGTTAGAGTAGAGTGGGTGACTTCCTGGAATGGTTCTAGTGGGCTCGAGATCCAAGGTGTGATGCCTAAGGATTTACGGATTCATTGAGCGACTATGGATTTGAGATTTTTATTGGATTATGGCAGAGACTTGGAGAACTTATGCATAATTATTGATTCTATAATGTAGTATTAGAGAGATGAAAGGAACAACTTCAGATTCATTGAAGACCTCTTCAGAGCAGACATTTTCGGTTGAGATACTCTTGGGTGCATGAAAGGAAATAAAGTGGAGTACGGATCTTAGGATGACATAGTTTCATGTTGAGATACCTGAGATGAGTTTTGGTTAAAGACCATAGAGTATTCGGAAAGAAAAGTGATGCCTTGAAGGCAGGTCAACAGTAATGTGAAGAAGTCATAGCAGTGACTTGGACCAACATGATAAAACAAATTATCGGTTCCTTCGGTATAATAGAACATTACATGTACTTTTTGGTAGGACTTTTGGATTTGACATTATACATGACTTGGCTGGATTGGAGAGACTCAGCTTCAATGGTTGATAATTGTGTAAGTGGATTTCTAAGAGCATGGCGACTATCCTACTTGTGACCTAGAGTAGATAATGGCATTTTATGTGTAGTGATCCGACCAGTTATATTGAGCATTAGCATATCGTTCGGTGGTTTGAGACCTTGAGTAGATTAAATTCATGTATTATGACTTGCACGTGTAGTCAGATTTTATTTTCGGGAAGTTCGGAGTTGATTTGGAAGGAAAATTCTCAATTCGAAAGCTTTAAGTTGGAAGAGTTAACCAAGATTTTACTTTTGAGTAAACTACCCCAGAAATGGGATTTTAATGTTCCTATAGGTTGCCAAGTGATTTCAGACTTGAGTGTATGTTCCGGGAGTATCGGATGGTCCGGGAGTGTTTCAGCGCTTAATATTAGAAGTATGCATTTTGAAGGTTTTGAAACTTGCTAAGTTTGACTTGAGGCATGCTTTGGTGTTATCAGACTACGGACGGTGTTCCGGGACTTTGATAGGTTCACTTTATTGATTGAAACTTGTGCGTGAAGTTTGGTTGTGATCCAGTAAGTTTAAGTGTGATTCGAAAGCGTTCAGCGAAGTTTGAATTTTTTAAAGTTAAAAGAAGGGTGTTGATCATCAATTCGTGGTTTTGATCATATTCGTGACATTTTGAGCCTTTGGAAAAATTTGGTGTGAGTTATTAGGACTGGCTTGTATTATTTGGTGGGGTCCCGGGGCCTCGAATGTGTTTCAGGATTGTTTCAGACCAAGATTGGGTGTTTTGTTGATGTTAGTGCGGTTTCTAGTAATGTTCTTTGCGAATGCGATGGGGAGCACGCATTCGCGATGAAGAATTTTTGCTAGATGTGGTTTGTTATACGTGTTCGCGATGGAGGACTCGCATTCCCAAAGGCGTGGGGGCAGAGGTGTGTCGCATTCACGACAAGGGTGTCATGTTCGCGTAGGTGAGGCAAGGTCTAAAGAATGGCCTTCGCGTTCGCGAAGGATAGGACATGTTCGCGATGGGAATGCATGGTAAGGCATCACGTTCGCGAGCCAAGTCTCAGAATCGCGCAGATGAAGTTGGAGCTAGAGTTGGGTTGTGCAAGCACATGCCGCATTTGTGAAAGGTAATGTTCTGGGCAAAATATAAGTTGCAAATCGGGCATTTACTCATTTCAACTCATTTCTATTTTGCTTAGGCAATTTTGGGCGATTTAGAGGAGCCATTTTCATCATTTATCGTGAGGTAAGTGATTCCACTCATTTTAAGTTAAATACATCGATTATATATGGATTTAAACATGAAATTTCTATTGTGGGATTTCGAAAGAAAACCTTGAAATGGTATTTTGAGTTTTGACCACGAAATTGGACATGAAATTAGAAATAAATTATATATGTGAGTCGTGGTGCTATGGGAAATGTTTATCTTCGAAAATTTTCGGAATCCGAGCACGTGGGCCCATGTGTTGACTTTTTTGACTTTTCAAGTGGAGTTGGGAATTGTTATAAATGGTTAAATTACGAGTCTTTGAGTATATTTTTATTGGTTTCCACGTTGTTTGACTAGTTCCAGATTGTTTCGCATTGGTTTGAGGATTTAGTGGGGCGTAGGAGATAGTTATTGGATTACGGAGCGAGGTAAGTCTCTTGTCTTACCTTGTGCGGGAAAATTTACCCCGTAGGTGTTATATTTGTTATGTACTACATGTTGTGAGAGCTACACACATATGTGTATTGGTAAAAAATAGCTTTACACGTAGCCAAAATCTGCATGACTCAGCCAATTATGTGGACCAAAGAAAACAACACATGTGGAGGTAAAGATACACAGAGGCACGGGATAAAAGAGATACGGTTAGTATACTCTTTCATATAATAGCCATGAGAAAGAGACATGATTGAAATGAATCTAGACAAAGCAACGGGCAGGTACAAGATTAACTCAACAGGCACAAAATTATCAACCACGAGTATATCAGCCACAGGAAACCTAATGAAGAAGAAGAGACACGGTCATGACGAATTTGGACACAATAATGGGCAGATTCGAGGATCAACAGTTAATGTCATATACGTTATGTAACTCCTAAAATAACAGTTACGATTCACCATTGTAACGCCTCATTAATGTAATAATTAGTCATTAATGAGCCATCATTACTGGAATCCAAACGTTGTACTAGGAGAATCTCCCTATAAAAGGGAAGAAAATGTAACAAACAAGACATCTGAATTCTCGAATACAAACTATTTTACTTCTCGCATATTGCTATCAATCTATTGTTCCTTTACTTATTATTTAATTCTTTTTTCGATTATCAGTAACCCGAGTTTATCTTAAAATAGCTTTGGTCAAAGGATCTTATTCTTTGGTTAAACAAATTGGTTCCCTTACCGGGAACCTAATAATCATCGTTTTCTCTACCAACTGATATCCTTAAAATCATGTCGAATTCAAACAACAACGACAACAATAACAACGTCAACAACAACGACGATAACAACAAGCAAAGAAATGGAACCCCAGTTCCAACTCTTCGTCGAGGAACTCCACGTGCTTCGAGAGAACCATCTCCTGAAAGAGCTAACAATCGTAACAATAACGATCAACCAGTGGAGCCGGATAAATTAAGGCAAATGATTGCCGAATACGTGGGGCAGGCTTTGCAGGAGTTTGCAAGAGGATTACCACAATTACCTCCAGTACCACCAACACTGCCTCCGAATAATGCGATTGTAGAAGAGGATCTGCAAGCGGGGTTAACAAATTTAACCAGGGATGAAACTCTCAATACACCTCTTGAACACTACCAGGTACGACCAATAATTCAGAATTACAAAATTTATTACTAACCATGCAGAAGCAAATGAAAGAACAAAACGATCGCATCGAGCAAATCCCTGGTGTTCCGCCTATTATCAAAGGAATCGATGTGGATAGGTATTCTCAACAACCTTGGAAGCCAAGTGCAGCCCCATTACTTATACCCAAGAAGTTTAGAATGCCTGATGTCCCCAAATACGATGGAACAACCGACCCACGTGATCACGTGACTGCTTTCACCACTGGAGTAAAAGGCAATGATTTAACAAAAGAGGAAATAGAATCAGTCCTTGTCAAAAAATTCGGAGAAACACTCACGAAAGGAGCCTTAACCTGGTATTCTCTTCTCCCTGAAAACTCTATAGATTCTTTTGCTGAACTTGCAGATTCGTTTATAAAATCACACTCTGGTGCACAAAAAGTTGAAAAACGAATGGAAGATATATTCAAGATAAAGCAGGGAGACAAGGAATTGCTCCGTGAGTTTGTAGATAGATTCCAACGGGAAAGAATGCAACTACCAAGGGTGCCTGACAACTGGGCAGCCATGGAATTCACAAGTAACTTGAACGAGAAAAGCTCAGAAGCCACGAGGCGAATCAAAGAGAGTCTAAGAGAATTCCCAGCCACGACATGGAATGATGTGTACAACAGGTATAGTACTAAACTCAGGATTGAAGAGCATATAATTGCACGATCAAAAGATGAGGAATACCCCAGAACAAGACGCCCAGAATCAGAGAAAAGGTCAGGTAAAAACATGTATGATCCATACTTAGGACCGTCGGGACGTGACCTACGTCCCAGGTTCGAAAATACAAGACCTTCGGTGTGATGACCCAAAAGGTCATCCTAAGTAATTCCAGCTAAATATGTGTTCCGAGGCCTCGAAATCCTCTGTTAATCTCACCTCGATATGCATGCGCAGCCCGGGCAGGTAGCCGGGAAGCTTCCATGTGAAAATTTGATAAAAAAATGGGATGTTTGAATTGAATAATTAAATAAAGTTGACTTTGGTCAACATTTTTGGTAAACGGATCCGGACCCGTGATATGACGGTCCCGGAGGGTCCGTAGGAAAATATGGGACTTGGGCGTATGCCCGGAATCGAATTCCGAGGTCCCAAGCCCGAGAAATGAATTTTTAAGAAAATTATTTTCTGAAAATAATAAAGGCTTTTGAAAATGAATAATTATGTGAAAACCGAGTTACCAGGCCCCTATTATGGTTTCGGAGCACGGAACATGTTTATTATATGTTATGTGACTTATATGTGAAATTCAGTGTAAAACGGACGTGAAACGACGTGATTCGGAGTTAAAATGGAAAATTTAATAGTTTATGTAGTTTGAGAAAATTCTATGGATTTTGGAGTTTAATTCATCGTTTTTGATGTATTTTGGTGGTTTAATTATTTGCACAAGTCCGTAGGATGTTTATGAGGTTGTGTGTGTAATTGATTTGGAGCCCCGAGGGCTCGGGTGAGTTTCGAGTAGGCGTCGGAGTGCTAAAAGTATGAAAAATCTGGTGTTCCTCAAGTTTTTTTGGTGTCTGATACCTCCTTCAGTGCGATCGCAGATTCTTCCCTGTGATCGCATAGCATTGGCATGTGATGGGGTCTGATGCACTATGCGATCGTACTTACTTCTCCGCAATCGCATAGTGTAATAGGTAGGAAGGGGGATGGGGGTTAGTTGTTCAGTGCGAACGCACCTCAAAGGGAGCGATCGCGGAGGGTCCAGGGTTAATACTGTGCGAACGCAGGTGGGGTGCTGCGAACGCACAGAGGTTAGCATAGGGCCTGGGGCTGGGTAGAATTTCCCTGTGCGATCGCACAAGGGCCTCTGCGATCGCAGAGCTTAAGCAACTTACCTCTATGCGATCGCACCTCATGTTCCGCGATCGCATAGCATTAAAAACGCCCAGTTATATTTTTAACCCCAAAACAGAACCTTATACGGGATTCTTCCCATTTTCCACTTCTCTTTTCTTCCCCAAGCCTCCATAACCGAGAATCAAGCTCCCCAACCTCCATAACTCCATAGGTAAGTGCTCTTGACCTCGTTTCCTCTTAATTTCTTCAACTAATCACTAGATTCTAGGCCTAAAAACATGGAATCAAAGTAGGAATTAGGGATTTTAGGTAGAGTTGGGTTTTTGAGAATTTTGGGTGATTCAACCTCAATTTGGGGTCGAATCTTACAACAAATCATATATTTTGACTTGTGGGGTTATGGGTGATCGAGTTTTGTTCAGAACCTCGAGTTTGGACCGAGTTGGCCCGGGGTCGGATTTTTGTATTTTTGGAAGAATAGTAGAAAATGTATAATTAGGCTTCGGAATTGGTTTAATGAGTATTTATTGATGTTAATGAATCCATTATTACTAGATATTATCGAATCGGAATTTGGATTCGAGAGGGAAGGCGGTATTAGAGGCTTGACTTGCACTTTGAGGGATTAGGGATATAGTCTTACTTGTTATGTGAAACTCATGTCCAACGTATAGGCGTGGTGACGAGTGCCTATGCGTTGCGGTCAAGCATGCCCGTGATTCATTCGTGATGAAACTAACTATGTTCTTAATTTTCTCCGCCCTGTGAGTAATTGGTGAATTAAAAGTGATATCTTGATGTTGTTTCATGACGTGGAGAGTTACCGAGTTATTGGTTCCGGTTGAGGCTTAAACTGTTGAAATTGTATTACTGATGCGAGGTTGGTTATAGTTGAGACCCTTGTCGGGCATATGTTGATGTTGTAAA